>JAIPMN010126301.1:0-13220 GCA_020650975.1 Apostichopus californicus | reverse complement strand
GCTGCGTTAGTGAGAGATTGATGGGTTTCAGTTGTTGTTTTACAGACTGGGTTTGTTTTTGGTTTTGTTGACCTTTGGTCCGTGTCCGTTTTTTCTTAGCACGTAAAAACCACAAGAAACACAAGGTATGTCGGTGTGGTTTTCCAATCGCGCCAATGTTGAAAACAATGATTCTAACACCATTAGAAAATGTCACCAACGACAGTGCTGAACAGCGCACATCACTAAACAAACTAGATATTTAGATGGACTCAATAAGCCATTTACTTGGTGTAGAAATGTCACTGAGAAAAGCATCGAGACAGTTTGTATTTGTCAACACTTCACCACCAGAAGATCGAAGAGTTCTCCTAAACCATTCGAATATATTCAACAGTTAAGAAATATGCAGTCAGACCTAAATATGCAGTCAGGCCTAGCAGATTTTGCAGGTTGGTTTAATATAACTACTGCCAAAAATAGGGAATGCGAGTACGAATCGGATAATAATGACGATGATCCTAATGCAACTGACATTCAACAAGAGACTAATGGTCAGCAATCATGACTGCTACACAGTAGGGGCATTGAACTTTAAGACAGAACATACAGAATGCTCTCATCGGCAAGAAAAGGACAAGCTTAAAGCTAAACTCCCTCTCAATCAGTGCCCTGAATTGTATGACATTGGTGAAGACATTGGCATTGCAGTTAATAGTACAAACACGGAACACTTACAAAAGCATCGGTTGCTAGATTCAATACATTCTACCATGTACTGCACTGCTGTAAAACAATACAAGAACCACTTTACACATTTCTCACTGGAGGTGCTGGTGTAGGTAAATCACAAGTGTGAATAGCTCTGTATAATGCACTTTGAAATACTATTTTAGTCAGCCTGGCAATGATCCCGATGATACCCACATTATCTAATGGCACAAACAGGTAAAGCAGCTTATGGTATTAGTGCACTACACATTCCAGCTAGTCAAGGATTTCATGACAAGGCAATAACATCGGCACTAACAAGTTGGTAGTTTGCTTTCTTTGAGTGCGGACGTGTTTTCGGCTGCTCTCCACTTCTCGTTGACCACACACTTTTTGTGTTTCTACGTTGGCCTTTCATTAGTTTGGGTGTTTTGGGTTTGTTTCGTTGCTTTTGTTTTTCGTAGAGGTGCGTGGCTTGCCACACCCCTAGCTGTGAAGGCGGCTCGCCGTGACAGCAAAATCGTATTGAGTTTTTCGGGGAAGGCTAAGGTCGTCCCCGGACAAGTTTTTTAAGTTTTGCGTTCTGTTGGTTTAAAGGTCCCTGGAGAGGTTGACATTGCATACCCGGGCCAGCCTCGCACTTGTTGGATGTGTGGGCTGGAATGGCATGAGGCCAGGTTGTGCCCGAACAAGCGATGTAGCCGCTGTTTACAGGTTGGGCATACCCTGGCCGAGTGTAAAGGGGATATCGTGTGTAACTCGTGTGGGAAACGGGCCATTTGGCCCGTTTATGCCCAGACCGATCATACGCCGCGAGATTGGCTACGGGCGTGGTTGAAGCGGTCCCCGTCCCGGCCTCTGACACCGTACCCCCTGATGCTCCTTTGGTCGCCGCAGCGTCCGACACTAGCGCCCCGGTGGAGGCTTTGTTCCCCCTTTCGTGTCCTACCTCGTCCCTGAACGAAGTTGCCGAGACTGCCAAGCTGGACAAAACGGCGGAGATGGTATTAGCGGAGTGGCATGCGGAGCAGGATCAACTGGCCCAAGAGACATTGAGTGGCCCAGATTCGGACTCGCCAATGGAGGACTGCACTACAGACTTAGTAGTTGCGGCTAAGGAGTCCTCCGATTGGTTTGACGAGACGAAACAGGCCACTGATCTCATTGACTCGAGCGGCCCTTCCACCCTGCCAGCAGTCGCTTCCGCTATACCGGACACGATGGTCGCTAGTGGACCTCCTGTTCCTGACAGGGAGGTCCACTCGATCAATGTTGACGAGGAGCTAAGAACTCTGCTCGCCCGTAGGAAAAGGGGGAACACGGCTAGGTGCCTGAAAAGACCCGTATTGGGAAAACATCGGACACCGGACACCTTATCCCTCGTCTCCCTTAATGTGAATGGGATGAGGGGTACCCCAAAACGCCTGTCGTCTACTATCGGGACGGCGTTCCCCGGATGAAATTTGGAGTGAGTTAGTTGTTAGGTGTGGGGGTTGTGTGGTCGTCGCATAATATGGGTTGGTTTTTTTTTTCTGTTTGTGGTTTGGAGTTGGCTTATTGGGTCGGTTTGTAGAGTTTTTGGGTTTTGCTTGTTGGCCTTTGGGTCCGTCTTCTTTTCACGTCACGTTAAACGCTACGTTAGTGACAGATTTGTGTTTGTGGGTTTCAGTTGGACTTTTAGTGGTTGTTTGTGGTGGTTGTTTTACAGACAGATTATTTTTGGTTCTGTTGACCTTTGGTCCGTGTCCGTTTTCTTTGCACGTAAAAAGCATCAATCTCGGCCTTTTGGCTTAGATCATGTGTAGTATCTGTTCGCTTTCGAGGGGAATGGTGATGCACACCTGACGATCATCACACAGTCAGTCCCGATGTTTTCGTGCCCAGGTTCTATCCTGGGCGACTTTTTCTTAAAAAGTATCAAGTTTGTTGCCTAAAATATGCAAAACTTTTGAGAAACTTTTAAGTTGCAGGGCCTCATTACTGTCCATCTTAACCAACCTTCATGCACTTGTGAATTTTTACGTGACCCGCCATGCGGGATACAAAACGTCACGGCCAAACAGCACTACCGAACCATCCCATTCTTACAAACGAAACTCAGGTCAAGCGAGCCAAAAAAGTACATACGCAGTGGCGTAGCCACGGTGGGCGTGGGGGGCGAAAGCCCCCCCCATGAAAGCTTGTCGTCGCCCCCCACTGGGATTTTGAGTGTCCAAAAAAAAATTACATGTGCGAAAAATATATCATTGGTCTGTGTGGTCTCGAATCTCCATGATGATCACTCATGAACGACCCTTCGACTGCGGACCGGCAGTAGGCTATAGTTGCTGAAAAACATGACGTGACATAGCGCATAGGCCGAGAAGACATCTACAGTAGTCGCACTGTACTGAAAACGCATGTTAACGACCGTCGAATTATATAATTCCTGCTCTACAAGACTACAACACACATAATGTTTACTACTGAATCTGTGTGTTCGACTGTTCGGGCAAACGTTGACGTCACATGGTCTCCGCCAGACTCTACACAGACAGCTGCGTGAAAGTTATTCAACTGTTAATAAACCGCCAAGCCAAGTTACATTGCTATATACCGTAGTCAATTGCTTTCCGTTAGGGATTACGGAAATTCGGTTGCGAGGTTTTCAACTTTCAGCTTCGAGGGATTCATTCCGAACGTTGATCATTTCCGGAGAATGGACCATCAGTCTTACCGAAATTCATGGTGAGTAGGCATGCGACACGCACCATTACGCATGATCGATCGTTAGTAGATGTGGCACTGGCCCAGTCGACTGCGTAGGCCTAAGCCTAGTGTTAACGATATCCTCACGAAACTACATTGTGCAGGCGTGAATGAATTACTACTAGTACTATAGTAGCATGGTGGGTCCGAATTTTGTTCACCTAAGCCACTTATTCCTCTGACTCATGTGGGTATCACATGGGGAAATCCTGGGCAAGCCCATGTGGGTTGTGTATTGGACCGTTGACCCATATTGGTGTCATATGGGGTGAACATGGGATTCCCACCTAGGCATGATATGGGCTGGTACATATTCCAATTGGGCACCAAAGATTAGACCAATCAGATGATCGGAACATGTATTCCCGAAATAGTTTAATTAGTTGTTCATTAATGGGAGTATTGGATTAATTAAGATGGGAAGTCATTTCCATAAGATAATAGTTTCATATAGCTGTAGATTTTTGGTGAAAAACTTAAAGGGGCTTATTGATAATTATTTCAAGATCGTTTACTAATACATTTACATTGAGCTGGGATGAACAAATGGAAATAGTTGGATTAGCACACCGATTTGGTAGGGGATGCTGGGAACGATAAATTAGAATCCCTTTGGGCTCTTCTAATAGCTTCCATGAGTCATCCCCGGTAGTTTCCAATGGTATTAGGCGTGGCTTTTGATTCTCTCACTACGCTTTGAGGAGACTAACTGATTTTATAGAGGGAGTATCATATGAAAAATACCCGGACACGCACATGGGGCCCCTGATATATCCCATATATTGCCCATATGAGATTAACTGCCAACCCATATATTGCCCATATGAGCTGCCCCAGATCTACACCATATGGGTTTTATGGGCTGACCCATCTGGGACCCATAATAATCTTGGGTGCAAAATTGGTGGGGCCCATATAGGAAACCCCACATGGGACCCATATTATGTTGGATATGGGCCCATATGACACCCCTATAGTTTTCTACCTGGGATCTTATTCCTAATGTAAGAATTAAAAGAACTTGCACCAAAATATTGCAGTACTGCAATAAAATCTCGTTAAATCATGAAAATATAAGCTCGTTCAGAAATTAGGCTAGGCTTGTTAGGCTAGTTGTGCAGCTATAGGGTAGTTTTCGAATGTCACAAAAAATGTTGTATATCAGCGAATTAGAAACGTCGTCGGAATTTGTTTAACCACAATCGTTTATCATTGGATGCTTGGTCTTTTGTGCAATTTCCAAATCATTTCATTCGTTATTTATTGAATTATGGGCAATGAGGGTAACTCTGTACGTTTATATATTGAAAAGGACGTTTTGTCAACCAACATGTTGCAGAAAATATCAGAATCTTTCACCCTAGAGAATTTTATTTATTTGAAGGACAGTGAACTTCACACTGCATGTTCCTTTTCTCATAGATTCAACCATGATAACCATGACAGACATACGTTCAATGTTCTCATCTATAAGAAAACGTGAAGGTGAAGCAAGACCTGCGAGTGAGGTCGATCAATCCAAAGGTGACAGTGACAAGGGTGATCTACCCGGCACATCATTCGAAATAGATGATACAAGTTTGCCGGTTGCTAATGACAGTGATTCCAGTGACGACGAATGTGACTCGGTAGAAGGGCAGCTCCAACAAACAAAGGAAACCATAGCAACATATGGTAAATATATGAGCATATTTGTTCTGTTTACTTACGTGCTCAGTCATGCATACTGGATGCCTTCAGCTTCTTCATCACACTCGATCGAGGAGGATGTGATCACAGTCTGACGCACCAGCAATAACGTCCCAAATAGTGCCCATATATGAGCTGGGTATGTGTTTTCATGCCATTTTATGTCTCCATCGACGAATACGGTTCAGACTGCTGATCTACCACCACTTTCCTAGTTTACTGTTCGCCATAAAAAAAGCTGTCAAATGCAAGTTCCATTGGGAGGGGTAAAGATGGGGGTGGGGTGGGGGCAAACTATTTGTCAGTGTACAATAAATATTTTTATTTGCCCAAGATAAATGACATGGAACCGATCAGTAATTATTGTTTCTAACACATGGTTCAAGCTGGGGATATTTACACAGAGATTAAAGTCAACAAAGTAAATACAATTGTACTGGCTATCTTCATGTGTGTGTGGTAGAAAGGCTCTTGGTACACTGTATGTGAATGTCGGTGCAGTAGTTTTGTGGGTTTGGGCTATAAAGGAATATGATGTCTGATAACGACACTTTCTTGCTGCACCACAACGAACAAATTAGCAATATTTCTGTTATGACTTTTCTCTTTTTCTTTGGTTTATAGAGAGCCATAAACCACCTGGTCCAGATGACATCTCCCAGTATCCGTTAGATGGTCCGACACAGCCGAACATTGCCTTTTCTGTTAAGAAGCAGGGCTGCAATCGGTCCTTCAAGTCATCGTGGTACAAGGTGCATCCGTGGCTAGAGTACTCCGAGAGGTGCGACGCAGCCTTCTGCTTTGCTTGCAGACACTTCTTGGTTCCGACATTACGCACTGAAGAGGCTTTCACCAGTACTGGAGTTTCCAACTGGAAGAAGGCACTTGGGAAGAAAGGAATGATCTCCAAACACGTTGTAGCTGACTATCGTGTCAATGCCATGGTCGCATGGGCTTCCTTCAAAGAGAGTGAGAAGGTGAGTTTCGACCTATTTATTGTTAGGCTATTCTCAACGGCTTTTCCTCTCAGAATATTAAGGTTTTTATATTTTCCCAACTTTCCATGCAGGTGGGCTCTGTTCTTGAACAACTGAGCGAGTCCTACAAGAAGGAGATTCTGGAGAACCGCCACTTTGTAAAGACGGTCGCCGAGGTGCTTCTTGTGACTGGAACTCAGAATATCGCTCAGCGAGATTCAGAACGATATGCTGAAAACTGTAGCTCAAATGGTCCGAGAGCAGATACTGAAAGAGATTCATGCTTCAGAACAATTCTCTATCTTGGTGGATGAGACTAAAGATGTCAGAAAGACTGAGCAGCTCGCACTCGTCGTGAGATATTACCATGAGGGCCAAATCACGGAGAGCTTCTTGTGTTTGAAGAATGCTGATGGTCTCGATGCCCAGTCTCTCAGAGATGTAGTCATTGGTCTTATTAGTGGCTATGGACTGGACGATCGGGTGAATTTGGTTGGTCAGGGATATGATGGGGCTGCGGTAATGAGTGGAGCTGTATCAGGTGTTGCAAAGAGGATACAGGAGGTAGCTCCTTCGGCCGTCTATGTGCATTGCTATGCACATCGACTTAATCTAGTCATCGTTGATGCCTGCAAGACGGTCAAGGAAGCTGCTAACTTCTTCGCCCTGCTGCAACAGCTGTATGTTTTTGTGTCCGGGTCCAATGTTCACCAGAGATGGCTCCAGACACAGGCAGAGATGTTTCCTGATGAGCAGCATCGCGAGCTGAAGAGACTTAGCGACACCCGATGGGCATGTAGAGCTGATGCCTGTGTCGTTGTGAAGACACGGCTGCAAGCGATTCTCCGGTTGCTCCATCACATCTCTGAAGATGACAATGGAGAACGTGCTATCGAAGCCACATGTCTCCTTGCTCAAATGGATGAGCAGTTTGCTGCACGACTTGTATTGATGACCGTGCTACTGCAGAAGAAGAAATCATTGTCCACTATGCTGCAGCAAGACGATGTAGAGTCGTGAATGATTGTCGAGATGACCTCGCGCCCACCAGACGGAGACGAGCTCCTCGACCTTCAACACGCATGGAAGGCTACCATGTGCTGGAGGCCACTGGTCAGCAGGAGCAATCGACCCCTGAAGTGGACTTGAAAGTCAACTTCCTGTTCCCGGTGCTGGACAGAATGCTACAGGAGATGAGACGGAGGTTCAGCGAGCAAAACTGCAGTCTGATGAAGGCTATAGATGCCCTGACACACCATCCAGTGGAAACTTTCTGTCCCTTGAGAACCTGAAGGCTATACAGGAGTTACATGGTGCGGATGAAGAAGACCTGAGACATGAGCTTCATCAAGTGAAGAGGCTGATAGAGAGGAAGACTTCTAGAGATGAAGCAGTACCAACCAGCATGCAGGGTCTTGTTGTCTTCTTTGAGCCCTACAAGGATGCGTTTTTCGAGATATATCGACTATCAAAGATCGCTGCAATTATTCCAGTCACTTCAGCCTCATGTGAAAGAAGCTTTTCTACAATGAAGCTCATCAAAACATATCTCAGGAACTCCATGGGGCATGAACGCCTGAGCGACCTTGGAATGCTGTCTATTGAGAGAAGGAGAGCTGAAAAGCTGAACATGGATGAGTTTGTTGACAAGTTTGCAGCAGCACATAACAACAGGAGGATCAAACTTGTCTAGGCATAGTCACATTGACTTGATGAATTTTGCATTTACTAATTATCAGCTATACATATCCTATCCTTGCTCGTGGTTGGTCGGTTAGGTTAGTTGGGTTTAATAACACACTAGTAGTGTCTCCACAGAAAAAAAAACAGGGCCCTGGTTTAATCCCTAACATACAAATAAATATTAATACAAGCAGCCAATCAGGATCTTCTAACCAGTGCGCATGAACTCATCAAACAAGTTAGTGCGCTATACTATACCCTTATAGAAACGTGGTTTCCAGGTAGTGGAATGCCAAAGAAGATGTTAAAAAGGTAAAAAACGCTGACATCATACAGGTTTCTCACATCATTGCTCGTGTCATTGCCCCGATAGTCTGTTACATTTTCAATCGGGTTTTCACTGCTGGGACGTACCCCTGATGCTCTTAAAACCGCCAAAAAACAAAATTTTCAAGAAAGGACACAATACTATCGCTGAGAACTACCGTCCAATCAGTCTATCACCCTAATAATACTTCAGACTCAATATTTGATGTCAGTTTGACATATAGTTTGGTCATTTCAGTATGTTACTTGGCTGAAAGCCCAGTCAATCTTTTCTTATTTTCCACGCGCAATTTGCAGATTTGCGAAATATATGTCATGATATTTCAAATGAAACTTACCAGACTGGTTTTTTTTTATTTCACTAAACAATTTGATAACCATAGCAAGACATGGGATCTCAAAATATAGGATGTTGAGAAAACTTTACAGCAGCTTACAAGGCCTGGGAAGTGTCATTTCGAACGATCTAGGAGGCCCTCATTAGCTAAAAAATGTCGGTACGCTTCGTGCCAACTCATGGTGGCGCTCCGCTTAGATAGTAACAAGACGCCCTCCCAGGAAATGGTTAAGCCCCCCTCCAGCGCCCCCCCCCCCCACTGAAAAAATTCCTGGCTACGCCGCCACTGTACATACGCCCACCGACCTGCAGAGACAAAACGTCCCAACCACTCACTGAAACATTCAAAAAACTACAAAAGGACGACCAGCACGCAGCGAAACAAAACACCCCTCTCCAGCACACCACCGTCCAAAAAAGGCAGCCCCAGATAAACGGCAGCAACAGAACAAACTGGATGATCTACCCCATATAAAACTGTGAATTGCATGGCTCAAGCATACCAGGGATGTAGCTAGAGAACTTTGAGCGGTTCATGTGCATTGTGTTATGATGCAGCATGTTACTTTGAAGGTTTGCAACGCTGTTAGTACGTGCGTGTGTACGTGCGTGCTACAGGCGTTGTATTGTTTTCATACAACTGTGAGTTCCCAACTGACCCGCATTTCGCGGGTTGGACCCGCATTCTAAAACCCAAACCCGCTGACCCGCTCAAGCGTCCGAAAAACCCGCATTGTAATTTTCAAGTATACATAAAAAAGATTGCATCCAATTTTTACATAGCAACCATCATTTCTTTAGCATTCCAAGGGAAACTTTATCTGTTTTCTACTCCGCGTTACCTCATCGTTTTGACCCTCAAAACAACTCGCGGTTGGAGTCTACCAACACCGTACATACTGCATACTGGAATAATTTCCACGAAGTAATTATATGATCCTACAGTGTATAAATGCAGAATTTATGGCAAAAGAACTCGAGAATGAAATGTTTTTATATGATAACAACAACCAAGTCTGCGTTGAGAGTGAATAATGGATGATGTTTCTCATTTGCCATGGAATGTTGTTTCATTTTGGACATTTGGGTTAGACTCTGAACCGATTCTATTGCATGTAGATTCTGATTGACCTGAAAAAGAGATACAATAATAGAGTATAAAACCTCCTTTACAGCATCATTTGAACCTCAAATTAGCCTATATTTCTTTTCATTGGGGCGAGCAGCGAACATTTTCATGCCACGGGAAAGAATGAATTATCACATACTATTCAATTTATTGATGTTACATGCAAGGGCGTAGGAACCGGTGGGGCTGGGGGGAGCCCCCCCCAGTGAAAAATATGGTGGGGCGGAAGTATCATTCCGCCCCCCGCTCCACAAGTCAGAAAACCCCTTTTTCATTTCCAAATGAGAAAAAAATGTCATTTGGAGCACCAAATTGCATCTAAGGCCAGGTGTACAAAATGGAGTGGGTGTTGAAGTGTACTATATTGCACCAAATTGCATCTGAGGCCACCTGGAAATGCAAAAAAGACCCCTCCCCCAGGCCGGCCATCAGTCTTCAGCCCCCCCACTCAAAAGTACTTTCCTACGCCACTGGTTACACACAAAAAATGGATATTTCTCAGACAATTTTGGGTGACAAAAGCCTTTCTAAGTGCCAGCATTTTACATGTAGGCATCACCAGGATTCCTTATACGTTGCGGTTCCTGGAGAGGTTGATGCTTTGCATGCTCTCCAGGGTCGTACACGTATGACTTATGGTTTACCAGAAGTTACTGAGTAATGTCGATGGTTTGACAGTTACTCCATACGAGCGTTCCGTATGGGTAACTCTCATCCACGTAGGACTAGAGGTGCGTCAGGAACTCGTTTTAGGTCGGTCTGGGGCTGTCAAGGCTGCCAAAATGTGCTCCTACGCACAGGCCCCTGGGATATTGAACGGCACCGACAGGTTCGGATCGACCTAAAGCAGGACATACCCTCCTTCCTGTTTATTGCCGGGCACAAAGCTCACGTGCGTTTTCCCGGTCAGCCCCGTACCTGCTTCAGGTGTGGGGAGACCGGGCACGAAGCCAAGGGCTGCCCAAACAAAAAGTGTGGGCGCTGCCTTCGTCTTGGGCATGATACCTCTGCTTGCCCACGCTTGTCTTTCGCGCTTGTCTCTCCTCTTATGTCTCTATGACTAAGAGTGGGGGTAAGCCTAAGGCGTCGAGTTCCGACGCACATACTGCCTCGGAGGGAGAATCTGGTGGGATTTTACCTTCCCCTGCACCTGATTCGCCCTCCCCCGTCGTTGCAGACACGAACCCCGTGCCCGCACCGCCTCCCCCCATCAACTTGTCCAGTTCCGGTCCGGCGGCTCTGTCTGACGGCGACTCCCGAGACTCGGTGATCATCGAGTCTCCGGAGGCTCTGTCTGACAGCCTACTCCGGAGACTCGGTAATCATCGAGCCGAAACGTGCCACTGGGACGAGCTGGTACGACGAGATGGGGGATCCCTCTCTAAAAAGGTCGGCTTCAAGTGACGACTCGGACGACGATATGTCGTCTAGGGCGCACTTGAAGCTTACAGAATCGTCGTCAGCGTAGTTTTGCCTCATTGCCCTCTCATGGCCCATACACTTCCAGTTGCCACTTTCAACGTGAATGGCATGAGGGATCATCGCAAGCGCAGTCGCATTTTCCAATATTGTAAGTCAATGGAGGTCGACTGCGTTTGCCTGCAAGAAACACATATTTTGGAAGAAGATGTGCCTCTATGGGCTTATGAGTGGGGTGGTGGGCTGCATGCTTCGTTTGGTTTGTCTTGATCCTGTGGCACTGTCATCCTTCTGTCACCTCGTCAGGCGGGTTGTGCCACTAGGGTGGAGACGGATCACGAGGGCCGATTGGTTTGCATTCTATTCAAGTATCCACAGGGTAACATCTCCCTTTGCAATGTGTATGCTTGGAGACTTTAACTGTGTCCCAGACTCGAGTCTTCACAGACTCGGGGCTTCTGTGTCTGCTAGTGTCACAGAGCTGGACACTTCGGCACACCTTTTAGCCGATGTCTGGAGGCATATGCACCCTTGTAGTACGGCGTATACGTGGGTGTGGCCTAACGGAGAAGATGCCTCCAGGATAGATCGAGTGTTTGCGCCCGTAAGTTTTAAATTTTCGGCTTGCGAGACGCTGAGCTGTCCGCTCTCTGACCATGACACTGTTGTAGCACGTTCTGTTTTGCCTTCCATTTTCCCGATCGGGCGGGGCCTATGGAAGCTTAACTGTCGGATTCTTGGCGAGGCAGAGTTCCGCCAAGGTTTCGAAACCTGGTACAAAGGATGGCAAACATTGGAGCCGGCCTTTGCCTCTACATCCCAATGGTGGGATGATGTCAAGTTGCGCATCAAACGCTACGCAATTCAGTATTGCGTGACCCGCGCACGGCGTCGAAGAGAAATTATCGAAGCTGTGCGCGGAGGTGAAGTTTGGTGACCCTTCGGCTGTCATCGCTTTGCAGACTAATCTCGATGAAAAGTACCACGGTGCCCGCGTCAGGGCCCGTGTCGAAGCGGTGGAAGCTGAGGAGCGCCCTTCACTGATGTTTTACCAGTCCGATTTATTGAGGGGAATCTCAAAAACTATTCCCCACAATGTCCATGATATTTTGGGGGGCGGAATAACCACTGTTGAGCTTTGGAAGGCGCTTTCGAAGATGAAGAATGGCAAGTCCCCGGGTTCGGACGGGCTTCCGAGGGAGTTCTACCGAACCTTCTGGGCAATAATCGGACCCGACATCAGAGCCGTCTTCGAGGACGCCTTCCAAAACGGACTGTTAAACCAAAGTCAACGTCTGGGCACCCCTTGGATCCTCATAAGAAGCGTCCGATCACCGTGTTAAATGTGGACTACAAGTTGCTGGCTAAGGCTTTGCACTGGCTATGCCGCATCTTGTGGGTGATCTACAGACTTGTGCAGTGAAGGGTCTTGCATCCAGCACACAAACAAGCATGATTGCATGGATTCATTCTGTCTCCAAATTGGTTGACAGGTCTGTCATATGTAGGAAATTCACGATGCACCTTTATCTTGTTTTGTCATAGGCTATTTGCAGATAAAGAAAATACACCAAGAAAAACAAACAGTGGGAGTGATGCTGTTCAGTTTTTGCATCAAAAGATGGAGTTGGAAAGAGAAATGAGGAAGGAAGAGCTCGCCATGAAAAGAGGTAAAGAGGGACGAAGCTGAAAGAGATAGACGATTTGAACTCTTTCAACAACAGCAGACACAGCAACAATTTATGCAGCAACAACAAATGCAGCAATACCTCAGGCAACAACAGCAGCAGATGCAAAACATGCTAATGATGTTCATGCAATCGATGAAGGGTAATAATAAGCAATAAGTACCCAGACACAGACCCACCTCCTACCAAGTATGTACAAAATTCCTCATACATGGTTTAACTCAGATGACAGGTTCTTACTTTTGTTTTCCTGGTCCTGCTAGGCTTTTGGAATACTATTCTTGGCCGCCTTCATCGTGTACAAAAGCGCCTCCAAGATCCTACAATGAACTTCCATGGTGCTGCTCGTGATCTGGAAGCTCTTCAGAATCACTTCTTGGCGAATCGTGAATCGCTATGCAATGATTTACTTATAGACCAAAACCTGGAGAAGGGTGGGTTAGGGGTGGTTCATCTGGGAAGTAAATTGACCTTTTTGTTATTGAAGCAGTTGTTTGTAGCGGTAACTGACCCAGGGTTGCCTTGTTCATATT
>JAIPMN010126299.1:0-18455 GCA_020650975.1 Apostichopus californicus | reverse complement strand
TGGCGTTCGGTGCATTCAAGGCTGAATGGTTGCAGGCTCCGTGATCTTGCATGGAGAATTGCACACGGTGCCTTGGTGACCAACCTAAAAAGATATCATTGGCGATTGGCTGATGGACTGTGCCCAAGGACCGGCTGTGACAGCTTAGAGAGTACCGCTCATGTTTTTTGGCATTGTTGCTTTGTAGTAAACTTATGGGAGTGATTCCAGACCTGGACCGACCGTGTTACGGGAGACCGTTCATGGTCGGTAGGGCAGGGCTTTATTTTATATGGGGTAGACCCTCCAGTTTGTTCGGTTGTGGTGTTGCACCGCATTATTTTTGTTTGCTCTATTGTAAAAAAACATGTTTGGCGGAATAGATGTAATGTGGTTTTCAGGGAGAAATTTGCCAGTTGGCAGGCAGTCCTGGAGGCGGTGAAGTCTGACATTCGCCTTCAAATTGAAGGCGATTTTCGCCGTTTATCTGGGGGTGCCTTTTTTGGACGCTGGTGTGCTGGGGAGGGGTATTTCGTTTCGCTGCGTGCGGTTGGTCTTTTTGTCATTTTTTGAACGTTTGAGTGGGGGGGGGGGGTTGGGGGTTTTGTCTCTGCAGGTCGGCGGGCGAAGGTTTTTGGCTCGCTTGACCTGAGTTTCGTTTGTCAGTATGGGATGGTTCGGTAGTGCCGTTTGGCCGTGACGTTTTGTATCCCGCATGGCGGGTCACGTAAAAAGCACTTATAGACGGTAGGGCGAGTCGACCTAGGAGCTTGTCCAGTAGTCACCATCTTGGCACTACATGAAACCTCTTTTGAAAATGAGTAAAATATTTTCAAAGAATTAATCTATGTGTTCCCACCCTACGAAGTGGAGCATTTGGTAAAAATTTGGCAAATATATTTGTAATAACATTCAAAGATCGTAGCAACGAAATGAGCCAATTAAACCGTATTAGAGATTCTCCTTCGGCCGCGAAATATGTCATTTACGTGATTGGTGCATTTATTAAAGAAACCCTGATGCACGGTCCAACCGACGAATCAGAGACGCCGTTTTAACAAGCTTCGGTACGCCGATTTTCCATGTCACGTGGAACAAGCCGGACGCT
Organism: Apostichopus californicus; assembly: GCA_020650975.1. Lineage (NCBI taxonomy): Eukaryota > Metazoa > Echinodermata > Holothuroidea > Aspidochirotida > Stichopodidae > Apostichopus > Apostichopus californicus. The sequence continues at coordinate 17,368 of JAIPMN010126299.1, read as the reverse complement.
TTGCCTGCAGTCATGTGAACGATTACGAAGGCGGACCGTGAAAGTTGGTCGAAAAATGCTTCTTTTGCTCACTGTTATGGTGTTTCTGGAATTTTAAACCCTTTACAGTCACAATATGGAACACATTTCTGAAAAGTGTTACACTTTGGAAAGATCTAGTAGGTTATCAGGCCGATATAGCAAGTGAATTTTACGTCTTAATGGCGATGTTGATATTACCACACTACCAATCCCAGAACATGATGGTATTCACGAGAAATGTAATCGGTAATTTACCGACTCCTCAAAGCGCAAGCGAGGTTAAACAACAAGAATAAAGAAGTTGTGGTTGAACCATGCAATGAACCAGGTAAGACTTTAATTTCGGATGTAACAAATACGTACAAAGCACATTTTATGATGTTCAATTTGGATCATCATGATGATTTACACTCATACATGTACATGCATAATGAATTACATCTAGCTGTCTTGATGCACAGTCAGTGCATGACTCGCCTCTGCATTTGCAGTATTTATACTTCAATGTTAGACATAATAAATAAATAAATAGAAAAAGGGTGATGGTATTATGAAAGTAGGTGTTCATTTCGCAAATCACTTTTTATTTTGATCGTCTTTAATTTAAAAGCCATTGACAAATGACAATGCAAGTTGAGTATGGTTTGCTGACATCTGTTATGACTTATATTTGTCAGTTAGTAGTAAAAACCCAAGTGACTTTATATTAGTGGAGCTATTTCAATTGTGACGGATTTTTGACAAAAAGCCGTTGCACAGCGGAGCTATGCCAAATTTGTTTTTATGTACATTTTTACTGTTAGTTTTGTGAGGCTTTCTGTACAAAAAGCTGTTGCACGACGGAGCTACGCACAATTTTTAATGTACCGGTATATTTTTAGTCTTAGTTTTGTGACTGCTTTTGTCTAAAAAAGCCATTGTTCAGTGGAACTATGTTTACAATGTACTTTTTCATGTACCGGTATATTTTTGTCTTGCGTTGCACGGCGGAGCTGTCCCAATTTTGGTGTCTAAATAACAAATGTTAATGTCCATGGTTACACATATTTGCAGTGTGTACTATACTATTATAATATTTATTATTGCTGTTTTTAACTAAGCTATTTCAATTTTTGTTAAATGAATGTCTCAGTTTTCTCACGGGTTTCGTCTAAAAAGCTGTCGCAAGGCGGAGCTATGCCCAATTCAATGTATATTTTTAGTTTTGTGACTGTTTTGTCTTAAAAAAAAACATGTCACAGTGGAGCTATGCCTAATTTTTAATGTAGCGGTGTATTTGAAATCCTGGTTTTGTCATTGTTTTTTTTTCAAAACTCATTGCACTGCGGAGATATGCCCAATTTATATTTTTCCTCTCATATTGTAGTATATGGTAGTCATGTATTATTCCCAACTGGAAAATACTACTAGCAACATAATTTAAATGTATTTACACAATTTGGCTTTTGTTTTTCCTTTCTTAATTCTTGTCATTGCATGTACTAGTACTTGTTTGCCGGTACCTACAAATTGATTCACACATCATTTTTATTTCATTCTCTCACAGAATTCGAACCATCCACTTCCAGCGGGGAACCCAAAGCTAAGGATACGTCATCTACAGCAGAAACAAGGTTGTTACCCTCTATCTCCAGTGTGAGGTGTGCATTATCTGTTGTGGCAACAAGTCATGGAGAGATCGCGAGGGACGAAAGAAGAAAGAACGTTTGCTTTTATGTGAACTGCCAGATGATGGCAAACTAGCAATAGCTGCTAATGACAAGAAAGATGTCCGGATATTAATGCAGATTCGTGAAAGAGTGTGTGGCCATCGAAGCTGTTTCAAAGGTTACACAAATTAGTTAACCAGAAACAATGCAGAGCCAAAGGAACAGATGTATGCCAAAGGATTTCATGCCTTTTGTAAATACAACATTGATCACAATATCATAGTGGAGAAGAATATCTACCACTTGACGAAATTGAACAAGCAGTTTGTTAAAGCTGTCTTTTCTGAAGCCAAAGAAAATATATGCTCGTGAAATGGTGTACATTCAGACACTATTAACTGAAGAACTTGTGCCAGGTGTCATGGCTTCTGAATCCCATACCACCACTACTGACACAGACACCACAGACGATCAGAAAGAGGTGCCACCAAAGCGACAGAGGCATGGCAGTGGCTACCAAACTAGACCAAATGAGATGTCATCACCCAGGGACAGGTATTCTACTGCATTGGACCTGAAGAAAGAAATTCAAGGAACAGCATCAACCAACCTTCCATGGCCTCCAACATCAACATATTAATCAAAAGACGCAGCACGCAGTATGGTACCAACAAAGCTGTATAAATTTCTGACATGTGTTGTTGGCATTTCCGATGAACCAGATGATAAGGAGAAAGTGAAGACTAGAGATGCCGAGGATCGTCACATCCTTGCCATTGCTGAGGACATGTATTTGGCCACGAAAGCATACAGCACTCTCAATGGCGATGCGTCGTTTCAGTGGATCATGAAGACTTATTGGCGTGCTGAATGGATTTGGTCACTGTGTGTCCCATACCAGTGTATTGGAGCATGACACAGCACTGGGGATGCAAGAAATCCAGTAAGGAACAAGTACCCTTCCGTCTTCTCTACAGAAATCATCATATACAACTCTGGTATGGGACGACGACTTTGGTGAACGAACCCTCTCCGGAAAGGGCACGACACATAATACAAATGAAATTGCTGTTCAGCATGTACCAAGAGAGACACAGCATCTAGGACCAACAAGAACCCAAAGAGTCCAAAAATCATGAAAGCGTTCATTACCTGCACCTGACTGATACTGAAGTGGTCAGATTCGGTGGCCAGAGAAAGTCATCCCCAGCAACATTTGAGGAGAACATCGAACTCGGCTTGGATGTATACAATACCAGCATGGTTCCTGACAAGAAATATAATCGTGCCATCTACATCACCAAATGTTCACAGGAAAGACGTTCATGGACTGGGTTGAACCAGCTTCTGTCAGAGTGCCACCAAAAGCGACAGTTGCATACTTACCAGTCTTTAATACACGCCCAACTGATTTGAACACGGTCAACACTGTTCTTCACCGAGGTCTAGACATAGCAGATCAACTGGAACACCCGTCCATCGTGATATTGTTCGACCAGGCCATCTATGCAAAGACCCAGATCATACGTTGGCAAACACCAAACTTCATGGAAGGGATAGTGATTCGACTTGGAGCTTCCCACACAACAATGACTGCATTGGCGTGTATTGGGAAGAGGTTCCAGGAGGCAGGGTTGCAGGATGTTCTCATCGAATCTGGTGTTGTAGCTTCAGCTTCTGTGCCAGGTGTGATGAATGGCCACAACTATAAGAGGAGCATCCGCTGTCACAAGCTAATGGCAGAAGCACTGCATCGTCTACGTTGGCAATTCACTGGAAGAGGATAAGCAGCATCAATACCGCCAAGTAGTTTCATCCTTGCAAGAGTCTTTTCCAGATGGATTTAGTGACAAAGTACAAGTAAAGACTGGTAGTTTGCTTTCGTGGAGTGCGGACGTGTTTCGGCTGCTCTCCACTTTTCGTTGGCATTTCATTAGTTTTGTAGTTTGTTTAGTGTAGTTTTGGTTTTCGTATAGGTGCGTGGCTTGCCACACCCCTAGCTGTCTATCTGGGGCTGCCTTTTTGGACGCTGGTGTGCTGGGGAGGGGTTTTTCGTTTCGCTTCGTGCGGGTCGTCCTTTTGTAGTTTTTGGAATGTTTGAGTGGGGGGTTGGGCGTTTTGTCTCTGCAGGTCGGCGGGCGGATGTTTTTTGGCTCGCTTGACCTGAGTTTCGTTTGTCAGTATGGGATGGTTCGGTAGTGCCGTTTTGTATCCCGCATGGCGGGTCACGTAAAAAGCACCCCTAGCTGTCAAGGCGGCTCGCCGTGACAGCAAAATCGTATTGTTGAGTTTTTCGGGGACGACCTTAGGCTCCCCCGAAAAACTGTAATAAGTTTTTTCAGTTTTGCGTTCTGTTGGTTTAAAGGTCTCTGTCTACTATCGGGACGGCGTTCCCCGGATAAAATTTGGAGTGAGTTAGTTGTTAGGTGTGGGGGTTGTGTGGTCGTTACATAATATGGGTTGGGTTTTTCTGTTTGTGGTTTGGAGTTGGCTTTTTGGGGCCGGTTTGTAGTGTTTTGCTTCTGTTGGCCTTTGGGTCCGTGTCCTTTTCACGTCACGTTAAATGATGCTTCATGCAAAATACATCAGTGACAAGGGGAGAGAGCGCACATCAGTATTAAGAGCCCAGACACAGACGTATTCATCACTGGCATTGGTGCATCTGCCCACCTCGGGAACTGTACTCTGTATTTCCACACTGGCAAAGAGGACAAGATTCGCACCATCAACCTGCAATAAATCCAGCTAAACTTAGAATATGAAATGGCCAAAGCTGTACTAGGCTATCATACATTTCCTGGATGCGATTCTACCAGTGCATTTTATGGACGCGGGAAAACCAGAGGATTTACATTGATATCAAAATCAGCCAAGTATACAGAGGCATTTGAGAAGTTGGAGAGTTCCTTCACTTTGACAGATGATCTGGATTCTGTGCTAGATGAGTTTGTTTGCAGGTTGTATGGTATGAGCGACATTAACCGTGTGGATGAGGCAAGGTATAGTCTGTTTTCAACGGCCACAAGACATCATGCCACCAAACTACGATGCCCTTGAAGAAGCACATACAACACTCCAACTACCAAGCTGCCATTTGGAGACGGTGCTTTGAGAAGTAGCCAGACATTCCATCACCAGTTGGACATGGTTGGAAGATGATCGATGGACAGCTTCGTATAGATTGGATGGACTTGCAAGAAGTCTAAATGTACGGCCTCGGAAGCAGATGACCAGTGCTGTGCATCTGTAGGTCTACGTTGCACAGAACTCTGTGAGTGCAAGAACTGCAACAACATGGCTGAACCAGATGATGAACCTATAGAAGCAGTCCCTGAAGATGATGATGTAGACACCTATGACGATGAAGAGAACTTAGGTTTCTTCATCTTCTAAGTACAAATTTGCAAATCAAAGAAAAACTTACATGTACAAGCATGTTTCAGCTGCGTAGCTGGCCTCTGTCATCAGGAGGAGGGGGAGGGGCAAAAATAAATTGTATTTCGGGTCATGGTTAGTGCGTGTGTGCAAAAAATGTTCATTGTAACTTCTGTATGGGTTTTTCAAGGGGGGGGGGGGCATCTACGCCACTGGCATGTTTGTACATGTATGTATACAGCAGTGTGTGCAAAACTTCAAAGAATTTGACACATTTTAAGAAGGATGTTGGTGTGTGGAATACTGCATGAATAAAAAGGCTAATCTAGAGTTTACTTCCTGAATATGATAATCACCCAACCATTTTCGAAGGCAAGGCAAGTAATTGGATGTCAAAAATGAAGGAAAGTGCTTTAAAAATGTTAATGATTTCTTCCCTATTTTATCTTGACAGGAATCGTGACTCCACATCTTTCAAGTGCCGGAAGTACGAGACCAAGTCCTACATAAATCGGTCTGAAGATTGTACCTGACTTCCAGCGGATTACCTTATTCAGCAGTTCAAGAATAGAAAGTGAGACATTTAAGACAAGTACAAGATACCCATGAGTATCAGCAGACTTAATGAACACTCCACTTAATTTTGTTTGTATGTCTTAAATTGTCAGCTTGCATATTTAAAAGATGTATTTGGTTTGCATTTGACATTGAGACGACTGCAAACCAAAGTTACGTGGATGTACATTAAAGCTGCAACAATGATGGGTACTTGCGAAGTGCACATTTAAATAAAAATTACAGAGCAGCCCCTTTTTGTAAACTGGTTAAGACAGCTTCTTAGATCCTTTGTTGTAGCTTCTTGATAATTTGATAACTTTTGTAACGCTTTTTATGTTTCACTATTAACTTAGTCTCAAACTATTTTGATGTCCTGTATATTGTTATATTTTTATCCTATTTATAAATTTCTCTGTAAATTTATACTGTAATAAAGAAATGAAAATGAAATGAAATAGTCCCAAGTCTTAATTGACTTGTTTTGAGTGCATGCCTAGGAAGTTTTATTGATACTCATTTTTTACCTCCACGAAAGTATAATGTAACTGCCATTTATTGTACATGTAGATTTATTCAGGACGACTAGCTTGACTTGACGCAGGTTATTGTTATGCATGCCAAGTGTGATTCTATTTCTCATGTTGCCTTTCACACGTGTTGCATTTTGCATTAAGCAACAAGAGTTGCGTAAAATATGGGAAGTGCTCCACTTCTGGAAGTGGAAACTGCCATAGTCTGAAAGAGACATAAAATATCTACAATTTAAGCTACATTTCAGGTAGTGCCAAGGAGGGGACTACTAAACATAGTTTACAAGTGCATTTCAGCCTTATGTCCTATAGTCTATTAGCAGAGCGTTGCAAATATGCGAGGAGTGGGAGATCACGCTGGAAAGACGTGCCAGAAGGAAGAAAAGAATGCATGGCGAAACAGCTCAGGATGCAGGTCTGTCTGCAAAACAAGAAATAATGTGAATAATGAAAGGGTCTGTTGACAGACTCCTGAGTGAACTAAAGGAAGAATTCACGAGACTCGATGACATCAACATAAGATTTGCTTTCCTGTTGAATGTCCAAGAACTTTTGACAGAATCACAAAGCTATCATCAAGGAAAGCGTTGGCGACTTGTACAATACCGACTTCATGGGAAAGGAGCTGTACAATGAAGTAATAGATTGCAGGATGATGTTGAAAAGTCGAACAAACACCAGCATCACAAACGCAGTGGAACTCCTCGAGTTTATCGTTCAGTACGGTGATGAGAACGTATTTCGGAAGTTGCGAGTAGCAATTCAAATCATGTTGACAGTAGCTTTTTCAATCGCTAGTTGTGAGGGCTCATTCAGCAAGCTGAAGCTCATCCTGCCATATCTCAGAGCCACGATGGGACTCCTTAGTATTGAGCGCGATGAAGCAGACAACATTAACTTTTATCATGTTATTAACTTATTTGCAGATGCAAAATGCAATTGCGAGTTTACACAATGTTACAAATTCAGCAACTTACAAGACTCTACTATAAGAGAAATTTCGAGAGAAAGAATACTAAGCTGTATGCGATAAATACAACAGCCTTACAAATTAGGATAATGGTAAAGTTGTATACAAAGTTGCGAACATCGTAATGCAGTTGCAACAGTAACAGATAACCTACTAGCTATGAGAGAATACTAATAATTTATCGGGTTAAAATGTTTTTTACACAGTTAACTTATTTTTACAGTGCATGGGACGGTACGGATATGCTTAAAGCCTATAGAACCAATATCAATTTCTTTCACAATATTATAGTTATAATTGGGGGCGCAATTTTATACTCTTGCACCCGGGCGCCAAAACCTCTAGCTACGCCACTGCAAGGAAGTATGATTATGTTGTTCAACCCAGTTGTAGTCTTCTACAGCTTGGGAATTTGAAGGAATGTTGAAATAGGTTTTTACAGTTTCACAGCATTATCATTCATTCCTTCACTTGTTGTTTAACTGGAATCCATTCATTTCTTTTCTCAGCTCTGGAAGTCGAACATTGCCAGGCTGCAACGAAATGTCCACAGAGAAATACTATGCAGTCTTCTACGACAAACAATTCTATGTAGAAAGGATGATTGCAGAGGAAGGGGAGTACTGCGAATTTAAGTTCCCACATAAAGTGTGTAACCCATGTAATTCCATGCTTGATATTACAAATTTACGTTTGTACCTCTCTAGTGTGGAAATATATATATGTGTTTGTATTTTATTATATTAGTGGTATTTGCATTAGTGCGTGGTACAGGCGTTGATTTTTTATAAACTAAATATATCGTCGTTACTTTACAAGTCTGTCATTAGTTTTGCTTTGTAATTGGAGTGAGTTAACTTCACCAATTTCGGACGTTAAATACGTTAAATATGGGAAGAAAAGTTAGCATTTTAGGAAACCTATTTCAGACATTCCTAAGACATCAGGTGACCATGTAACGTCATCTTTGGTATACCGCAATCACAACAATGCTTTGAGTCTGTAAAGTTGTATACTTGAGCTGCAAGAAACATCAACCACAGTACTACTTTCTCCCCGAAATGAGACAATTCTGTGTTGTTGTAGGTTGCACTAATGCCTCAGCCAACAAAAGCATCCGCTTTTTAGCTTTCCGAGTACAAGAACCGACGTAAAACGCCGTAGACTTTGGATCAATTTTCTGAGATCCACGCGGAAAGATTTTTCAGCACCCGGCGTATCTCATACCGAATACGACGGGGCCTATGGAAGCTTAACTGTCAGATTCTTGGCGAGGCTGAGTTTCGTCAAGGTTTCGAAAGCAGGTACAAAGGATGGCAAACATTGAAGCCGGCCTTTGCCTGTACGTCCCATTGGTTGGATGTCAAGTTGCGCATCAAACGGTACGCAATTCAGTATTGCGCGACCCGCGCACGGCGGCGGAGAGAAATTCTCCAAGCTGTGCGCAGAGGTGAAGTTTGGCGATCCCTCCTCGGCTGTCAGCGCTTTGCAGACTTATCTAGACGAAAAGTACCACGGTGCCCGCGTCAGGGCCCGTTTCAAAGCGGCGGAGGCTGAGGAGCGCCCTTCACTGAGGTTTTACCAGTCCGTTAGCTCATCGGCGGGTGACAGACGAATCCCATCAGTGCGCGCTACTGATGGGACCGTGGTTAGCGACCCTCACGGCATTGTCCGCGTGTACAAAGATTATTATTCGAGTTTGTTTACGCGTGGCAATGTTGACTTGTCGGCACAGGCCGAATTATTGAGGGGAATCTCAAAAACTGTTCCCAACGAGGTCAATGATATTTTGGGGGCGGAATAACCACTGTTGAGCTTTGGAAGGCGCTTTCGAAGATGAAGAATGGCAAGTCCCCGTGTTCGGAGGGGCTTCCGAGGGAGTTCTACCGAACCTTCTGGGCTATAATCGGGCCCGACATCAGAGCCGTCTTCGAAGACGCCTTCCAAAACGGACTGTTAAACCAAAGTCAACGTCTGGGCATGATTACTTTGCTGCCCAAGTCTGGGGACCCATTGGATCCTCATTACAAGCGCCCGATGACCTTGTTAAATGTGGACTACAAGTTGCTGGCTAAGGCTTTGTGCAACCGCCTTGCACTTGCTATGCCGCACCTTGTGGGTGATCTCCAGACTTGTGCAGTGAAGGGTCATTGCATCCAGCAGAACTTGTGGTTGATGCGCGACTTGACCGACTTTGTTATTGAGCGTGATCTGCCATGTGCAGTGGTCTCTCTTGACCAGCAGAAGGCCTTTGATATGGTGGATCGCCGATTTTTAATGAATGTACTGGAGACGTTTCAGTTGCACCCAATTTTTCGTAAATGGATTTCTGTTTTGTATCAGGAAACTTTCAGTTCTGTGACCGTAAATGGGTTTTGTTCAGAGGTTTGTAACGTAGACAGGGGGTGCGCCAGGGGTACCCTGTCTCCATTAATTTATGTTTTGTTTAGCGAGTCCCTCTCCCGTCTTTTGGAAAGGGACTCCACAGACTTGTTCCATTCGTTGTGCCAGGGGGTGCCAAAGTGACATGCGTTCAATATGCAGATGGCGTGACGTGTGTTGTTTCGAGCCTGGGCTCCTTTCGTGCCCTCTCGCAGGATTTATCTATCCTTGAGAGAGCTACCGGGGCGAAGTTGAATCCGGAAAAGACAAATGGCCATCGCCTTGGTATATGGAGATACTGAGACTTACCATTCGGTGCATCGTGGTCGGATGAGAATATCAAAATTAATGGTATATGGTTCGGCTACGATGCACCTTGTGATGTCACCTGGAACGAGAGGGCTCAGGTATTTGAGACCAGGCTCAAAACATTTGGCACCCGCTGGCTTTGTATCTTGGGGAAAGTCACCGTTATTAATGGTTTTGTTGCCCCCATCTTGTGGTATCCAATTCCGCGTCGCGTCCTGGTGCGGTTGGAGAGAGCGATATTTTCATTGATTTCGTCGGTAGGTACAGAGCTTGTCAAAAGGGCGGTAATGTACCAAAAACTGGAAAAGGGAGGGGGGGGGGTTCATCTGGGAAGTAAATTTACCTTTTTGTTATTTAAGCAATTGTTTGTAGCGGTAACTGACCCAGGGTTGCCTTGTTCATATCTTGTACGTTTTTGGGGCGGGTTGCACTTGCGTCGATGGGTCCCGGCGCTGTTTAGCAACAGAGAACCGCATAGTGGTAATCCGAGCAGGGTGGTGCGTGTCATTTGCTCCGCTCTAATTGAGTTGCCCCCTGTTGACCTGTCACGGCCGGCCCTCGTTCACAGTTCCTTGCGAGATAGGGCCTTGAATGGAATTTTTGTACAGGGACGTCATCTTGCCGAAGTATGGCGTTCGGTGCATTCAAGGCGGAATGGTTGCAGGCTCCGTGATCTTGCGTGGAGAATTCCACACGGTGCCTTGGTGACCAATCTAAAAGGTATCATTGGCGAATGGGTGATGGACTGTGCCCAAGGACCGGCTGTGACAGCTTAGAGAGTACCGCTTATGTTTTTGCATTGTTGCTTTGTTTTAAACTTATGGGAGTGGTTCCAGACCTGGACCGACCGTGTAGGACAGGGCTTTGTTTTATATGGGGTAGACCCCACTGATCTCTACAAACTGGATAGGCTGCGCGTACGGTGATTGAATAGCGAGCCGTGAAGTCACCGGAAGGTGTTCAGCGGCCATGTTGGGATATTCAAAGCATCACCGCGCATATGACAACGACACGTCCGTATATACGAATCTGCGAATGGAACTGACACATAACGACTGCAGCAGCTAACCATATCTGGGTACAAAGAAGCTGCAATCAATTACATTGCTGGATTTGTTGTCAAAATGATGAAGCGTCGATTGAACTGCCTCTTGTGCACAGAGGCACTGACTAATGAAAGTGGCAAGATTCATAAGTTTTTGGCACTAAACGACCGTGGGGGTCTGCAGAAAGCATCAGACATTGTCGTTTGTGTGTGCATGGAAACAGAAAAGTGTTTCCAAAGACTTGCAAACATTTCTGATGGAAAAGTTCCACAAGGTATTGGTGTCTCAGCAGCAATAGCATCATCTGTTCTCAATAACTGTGCACACCGTAATCTTTTTCCTGAGTTACATAATCACCAATTTCACACCACAGTAGATGATAATCATGAACACTCTCTCGTAAAGCTTGTATCATCATGCTACTCTAAAATCAAGCTGTTCCATTTCCCAAAATCCGGAAGCGAATGTCAAAACTTATTTTGTAACTTATTTTATCAGTAAACTACAGAAACATAATTGACAGACCACATTTTCCAAGATAAATATCTCGGTGTTCAACATAAGCTGAGATGTGCTGTAAAAATATCTCCGTGTTCTGCATCTTGACATTTCTTGTTTCAACAATATGGTATGATGTAAACTTATCATGGTAACAGTCACAAACCTATCTTCAGGCCTGGAATTTCATCTTTGAGAGGGCAAGGCCGTTTTCAATTTGCAAAGGGCACTTCCATAGCAAAATGTCAAAATCAATGGGATTTTTTTAAGGGGCACCAAGGCCAAGACCAGGGCAACCGAGGCCATGGCCTCCGTGAAATTCCAGGCCTGTATCTTGGTAACATGGAAACATGAAGATTTTATTAAGCTTCCGTAGTGAACTAGTGTTTCATGAGAACTGACAAATCTGCTTAAATTTAATTGTTATTCAAAGCAAATTGTTGAGATGTTGTTAAAATGACATGGATTCACCGTCATAGTTCTCCGCAGCCACTTTCAGACCTGTTAAATATCGCTTTTCAATCACGGTTTTACCAAAAAATTAACCCATGCTTTCTTAACAGAATTGTGGTGTACAAATCTATATCACGTTCATATTGCACAAAAATCCAGTAACATTCAAACACAGTAGTAAAGCTGTACAGTGTGCCCTGTTAATATTTGGCCCGTGGAGAACACTGTCAATTAAGTATTAAATGTTATAGGGCCATCAAATGTATCTTTGCATAATTATGAAAAGTTAGTATTCTAAAAAGACTTCGCAAGTTTTCATTTCATTTTTAAACCAGTAGAAAATGTATTTTCCGTTGCTGAAATTTCCCTGCTGTATATTACTATGTGTATGTACTAGGGCATTACTTACATGTATGCCACTGTGGGAACCAACCTGTAAAAAGCTGAGGAATATAAAGATTTTAACTGATATTGTGGAGAACTGCTAAATAAATTGCTGTTGCAGCAAAGATATAACTGTGCATATTAACTATTAATAGTTGTCTGTCTGTATTTACTTAAAAAAAAATAATTAATACATGTACAAAAATAATGACCTGTAGATGATTGTGTTAATTCCATATCCCCAAACTGGACAGTAGGGTTTTCTGAAAGGAATTCCACATCTGGACACTGCCTTAAGACCCCGGCCTCATGCACAAACCCTATGCGACAAGTTTTTCCTGAGAACACATGTAATTTTTCCCTCCTAATTTTTTTATTTATCATGGAACTCGCATTTTCAGTTTCTAGATGGAAATAAACTCAATTTTTGTAACCCTGCGAGCCACCTAAAAATTTAATATTTGCCCTTCCCAATACTAGATACCGGTACATGTAGTTTGTGCATGGATGGTGTAGCCTCGTCCAGTTATGAAATTCTTTCCCCCAATTTGAAGTGAATTTAGAAGAAATGCTTAACATTTTTCTTGAAATTAAAAGGCCCTAACCATGGAGGAAGGGATGCCCGGCCCCTCAAGTTCCTAGTCCGACGTATCCCATAGACTTTGTATTGCATTGCACTTGCAGCGTCTGTCGCTGTACAGACGACCCATTCCATATCTTTTCCTGCACGGAAAATAGGCAAATTTACCATTTTAGTCTGGCATAACACATATTTCTGAGGGGTTCAAATGTTCAACTTCACTTCCTTGATCAATAAGGATTGTTTCTGCGACATTCACTTCCCTTCCTTGGCCTCTCTTCGCATCACCTTCTCGGCCACCGACCGACATAGCAACGTATGCACTGAATGTGCGCGCTGTGATGTTTTGAGTATCCCAACATGGCCGCTGAGTCACTCCCGGCTACTTCACACACGGAGCCACGCGGCCTATCCAGTGTGTAGAAATCAGTGGTACACCCTCCAGTTTGTTGTGTTGCATCGTGTTATTTGTGTTTGTGGTCCTGGAGGCGGTTAAGTGTGCTTCGAATTGAAGGCGATTTTCGCCGTTTATCTGGGGTTGCCTTTTTTGGACGCTGGTGTGCAGGGGAGGGGTGTTAAGTTTCGGTGCGTGCTGTTCGACCTTCTTTGTTAGAATGGGATGGTTGAGTAGTGCCGTTTGGCCGTCACGTTTTGGATCCCGCAGGGCGGGTCACGTAAAAAGCACATCTATCTCAGTCTTTCCACCTAGGCTTGCACTGAATATCCTAAAGCGATGTGTAATATCCTACATGCAGTTGTATGATGCAACACGTTTTCCACGAAAGCGTTAGGGAAGACGTAAATCACCAAACCTGTCAGATATTGTGATTATAACCCTAGCAATCCTTGGCATTGTACCTATGTTGTGCTAAAAGCCTCAATACCGTTTTAGTCGTACAACTTTCTATTCAAATTTGGTTCTGATGAGGCGTGATGAAGAAACATTACTATGGCCTAGCCTCTGCTAAGCTAATACTAATAGCTAGTATAGCGTGAAGGTGCGCATACAGTCATGTAGGATAACCAACTGTGGTATCATTGCTACGGCCTTACAACAGTGTTTCTCAACCATACTTAGGCCTAGATATGTATTCTCTGGTGAAGTGCAGTTTTTGCTGTAATATGCTTCAGCAAGCTAGATGTGAGGGCTGTATTTTCAATCTTTGTGGTGCTAAACTTTGATAAAAGATTTAAGTGCGAAGGATGTTTTTTTCAATAAATAAACCATAGCTTAGCCGACATAACAAAGAGAAGACCCTACTGGGTCAAATATGCTGGCGAGAACCCTGGTTATTCATATTATTTTTCTTCAACTCATTGTTTCTACACATGAATTAAGTATTGCATACTGCTACCTGTATGGGCTTTAGCTCTTCATCCTGTCACATTCCCGTTCAACGACTCACTTTTTTGGGTGCACATCTACTTCCTTCTTTTTAGTCTCTTCAGGTGGTATCAATACAACAATCTTTTCTAAAGGATGTAGAAGAAACACTACCTACTCTGCAAAATGCTGCAGATACTTTTTAAGAAAAAGTCACCCAGGAAAGAACCTGGGCACGAAAACCAAACTACCAAACGACTGATCCGCTCTCAGCCCCAGTCCCCTTACATCGGGACTGTGACTGTGTGATCATCGTCGGGTGTGCATCACCATTCCCCTCGAAAGGGAACAGATACCTTCCGAGGTTTGACTGATGAAGTCAGGAGTCAAATGCCCCAAGCTGTAAGCGTGCCCCCATGAGGTTACACAACTGTACAGTCTAAAAAATGACATGAGGACCCACAGAGGCACACAGGTCTGTGAGAATTAATTGCAAATATGATGTATTGAATGATAGCAGCGAATTTTGAAGACCTGTCAAATGAGGCGAATTTTGCAAACATATACTATGACCCTTGTCATGAAGAAAATTACGTACAGCAAAATCATTCATGAAAAACTCGGCCAAGTCTTCTTCATCTGATGTTTTAACAAATGCGTTTTTCATCATTTGTAAATTCCATGCTGTTTTTCCCCTTTATTTTCTCAGAGACAGTATCGATTAGCCAACACCTCCTCACATTGAGGCAAAATACATTGTATTTGAAAGCTGCCAATTGGATTTGTTTAGGGTATGTCCTGTTTCTTCTCCACAGATCAGTCATATAAAGGGAACCATGGTGGTCATCAAGCAGCTTTGCCAGGAGCCAGCACCATGTGGCCTGGTAAGGAAGTGGTTAGGCCAACCATTCATTGGTAACCTTTCTGCCGGCAATATTCTCCTTTCCAGTGCGATCCTCTTCAATGGGGCATCTCCAAAGAAGGTTCTGAAGGTCCTTTCATCCATGAATATGACAGTTATTGCATATTTATCTGTAATGGAGCACTAAAGGCTGTATCTCCAACCAACTGTGGTACGCATCTGGAGTAAAATGTAGCAATCAACGGTAGATCAGCTCCAGGAAACCAAAAAGCAGCTCGTAATTGGAGGCGATGCCAGGAACGATAGTCCGGGCACACAGCCAAGTATGGCTCCTACTCATTCCTCGAGCAGAACGTGAATAAGGTCATCCATGTTTAATTTGTTCAGGTAAGAGATTGAACATGGTTTTGTTTTCAAATTGTTGTTCCTTTTTGGTGGTAAAACTTGCTTGGAACGATCACATGTTTAGTAAGCTGATTTAACACAGGAAGCCTATTAGTGGACCTGTCAATGCTTTTGACTACATTACTGAGATGAAGTATGTTGTACAACCCTACTGTGTACACCAGTCAGATACAAAATTAGGAATATTTTGGGGCCACTGGCGTTAAACTTTCCAACTTGTTTGAAAATGTAACGTGCAATGTACAGTACTAAGTTAATAGTTACGTTCTCGTCATTGAATGATTTCTGTTCGACGTTATCAAATTATCTTTCGTTGTATTCTTCTTTACAAAAATACATAACTATCTCCAAATGTTTGTCTTTTTTGGCGGGTGGGAGGGGTGGTAAAACTGGCTATGAAAATATATCACATCTTCCTTACTTGTCCTTAGAAAAGTGAAGTTGGCAACAGCTATCAAATGGAGCTGGAAGGTTTAAAGAGGGGAAAGTCCTGGATATCTCGTGTGGGCCTTCCCCTTGGGACTATCATTACAGACCGGCGCAGTCAAGTAACCGAGATGGATAAGGGAAGAGTTCAGCCACTAATCTGGAGTGGTGTGTTACTTTTGGTAAACGACATGTTTTATCTCACTATGTAATTTAGCCATTTATTGACAGACTTATTAAAGCTGTAATAAACTTTCATTGCAAGTAAACAATTATAATATTGAGTAAGTTTTTGGAAAACTTTTATAGAGTATGGAAGCATGCATTTCATTATCAGTCAACAAAGAACTGAAGTAAGAAAGCAGGCTAACATTTTGATTTTGTCCTTTTTGTGCACAGTTTTTGCCAGAAACTGAAAATCTTGCCTAACATACTTATGGTCCCTTATTTGGACCTAAACGTACAACTTCTACTACGTCTTTGTTGTAAACTGCTGAATTACACATTACTCTTAGGAGTGGACATGTAGTGGAGTTAATCCTCTCCACCCAGTTTGGACTTGACATCAATAAGGATTTAAGCTGCATCAAGTGATATTGATTTTCTTTCTTCAAGTTCTACTGTATCACAATAATACAACTATGTCTGTAAAGCCCAAAACCAGAGCTTTCTCACAATCTCAGACTTTCACTGCGTCAAATGATGATTTTTTTTTTTAACTCAAAAACTCTGTTGATTTTCTTAGCCAAAAGGTTCATGAATGGCCGAAATGAAAGAGAAGAATTTTCTAAATCCTGCAAGTTGTGACTAGATTGCAAGAAGAAGTAAAATCTAAAAATGAGCAAATCACACAACTTGAAAACAGGGTGGATGAACTTGAACAATATACAAGACAAGAGAATATCATCATATCTGGCCCTGAAACCCAATCATAGATCCTGGGCAAGAAGGGTTAAAAACCACCATGATGAAATTAAAGAGAATGATAATGCCCCAGAGCAAGAGCTTGAATCTCTTGAGAAGCAGGTTCTTGATTTCTTGAATTGTCTGTAAATAAAAAGGTTATTGTAAGTTGCTCCTATGGGCAACCGGGAAGTAACATTGAAGCTTTTAGCAATAACATTGATAAAATGTTCAGTTCACAGAAGGGTTCTATGTATTTGTGTGGGGATTTTAACATAAACTTATTGAATTATCAAAACTATAGATATACTAAAGATTTTGTTGATGATATGTTTACATTATCATTGTTCCTATTCATAAATTAGCCAAGACGCTTTACACATGACTGCCATTCTATTATTGATAATAACTTTACAAATGTGATCAGTGATGAAATTAGTTGTGGTCTAATACTAGATGATATAAGTGACCACCTTCCCATTTTCAGCATAAGTAATTTGAGTATCAAAAGGAGACATGAGAGTAAAATAATTGTTTTGTAACCCGCATGGCGGGTCACGTAAAAACCACTTGTTTTGGTTACATCTCTATGTTCCGACACGTCTCTATGTTCCGACACGTCTCTATGTTCCGACACGTCTCTATGTTCCGACACGTCTCTATGTTCCGACACGTCTCTATGTTCCGACACGT
>JAIPMN010126051.1:0-12924 GCA_020650975.1 Apostichopus californicus | reverse complement strand
TTACATAAGACTATCACCCCCCCCCCCCCAACCCCTCTCTTCTCCATCACCTTCTCCTCCCCGTGATCTAAATAATTAAACAGTTTAACACGATAAATGGTTAGGAATTTGGTCAGGAAACAGCATTAAGTCTGAAATGATGACCACTTGTTTACTGTTCGTCTTTATAATGTAGACAAAAGTATTTAAAATGGGATAGTAGCTAAACTATCATGTGTGGTATGAGATAATACAAATTAGAGCGTTTCGGGAATCCGATCTTACAAACGTTATGTTAAAACTGTTAAGCTATACTGCACAGTCAGAAATTCAACTTGATTATTGATAAATACAAAAGTGTGCTACTTACTTGTGACCCTACAAATAGCTCCAGTATATTTCTTTTTACAAATTATAAAAGTCACGCCAATCCCTGTGAGAACCAAGCTTATTATTGTAAAAATTACAAACACAGCAAAAGGGGAATCTGCGAAGAGGAAGGTAGAGTTCTCGAATAAAAACCTTCCTACTATATGCTTAAAAGATGTTTAGTATAACAAAGGTTCCGGTTGCATAAAAACTTGCATATATCTTTTTCTCTGGTTTGTTTTTTCATTGTATTTGATGAGAAGTTAACATTGTCGAGACAGGTGATATTCAACTCTTTTGCTCAACTTTGCTTATTTCATGAAAGTTAAGCATCAAACGTCAAAATGAAACATCAATTACATCATTATATGGTTGGTTATTAACATAAACAGAACTGTACTTAGTGTACAACCACATTTGCATTGTAGAAATAAGAACGGTAGACTAGGCTAACAGTCGTGCATTGTTAAGGAATATATATACTATGTTTTGAATTTATCTGTTTATTGACAAAGTTGACCCGAATTCAATGTGGTGTACTAATGATTCTCAAATGTTGTAGCCGGAAATATTGAGGTACTAACAACCATGTATCGTGACCAGGAGACATACAATGATCTGTATAACACACACATCCGCCATTTTTTATTTTGAATAAGATGGGGTGTGTATTCTTGTCTCTCAAATCAGCGTGTCATGGATTAATAAGAATAATCAAATAATCGAAGTTATCAGTCTAATAAATGATTATCTGAATGTTATGAATTTAATCAAATTGACCTACCTAGCTCTTCATCGTTTCGAGAGCAGTTGAATGACGTTGTGACCTGAGTGATATACGGTGCAGACACTTTGCATTTAATTACGTCAGTTTCCTTCAGGTTATTGAATGTTTTCGTCCATGCAACTGTTTGATTCGAAATCTCATACAATGTTTTACTTGAAATTTCATTGTTGTTCATCGTCCACTTCATCGTCACTGGCTGCAAAACTTCAGTTGCAATGCATTCCAGTTTCTTTATTATTTCTGAGCAAAATGACCCGGCTGACTGTGTTGATATCGAAAGCGTAGGATGACCTTCAGTGAAACAAATTGTGAACATTACATGAATTAGATTGTGCTTGTGGCATATCTAGTAAAGTATCAATTTGAATTAAGAGATTCGAATATTTTGGTCTGACAACAATAATATCAAGTTATTTTATAGCGTACTGATTTTTTATTACACTAGTTTAATTAAAATAGCTAAGGAGTGTTAGCTCAGTGGTTAACGCCGGTGCCTTCCAATCATAAGGTCCCTGGTTCGATTCACTCCAAAATTAATGTATCTCTTCCAGTTACAGAGTTGTTGACAATTCATAATCATGGACGTTAGATATAAATGTAAGAGACTGACTTCGGTCAGCTTGCGACTTTGATAGGCCAATGAGGCATATTTGCGAGTTCCTGTTGCAGGAGGATCTAAAATACATACATACATACTAGTAGTTAGGAAACATTCATTTAAACATGTCACGTTCTATCGGTACCTACCTATAATTCTCAGTATAAACGTCACGGTAGTTCCATTCTGACGTTTACATTGGTACGTCTCGTTTGCGTTGTTGAAGGTAACAGTTGGGATGTATAGGGAGGAAAATGTAGGGTGGCACACATCCAGCGAAATATTGTCATCAACCAATCGATGTCCATTAAGAAAAATCTTTTCATCGTGCCGTCTCCAAATTACATCGCTGGACGCAGAAATATCCATGGGACATACCAGGCACAATTCACTGTCGTTAGGTACTAGGCAAGGTACCAAAGAAACCTCGGTAGACGTCGTATTCCATAAACATTGTTTAAATGTTCTGTTTGGGACGCCTGTGTGGTAATTGGAAAAATTATTTTAGAAATGGAATTGCAAATGTTTACATTAATGCACTGTCATGTATTCGTTCACATAGACATAAGAAAAACTACACAAACCTGAAAAAGCTTGGCTGACAGCCATTAATAATAGCATACGTTCTAAATACATAATATCCGCGTTTATCAGTCAGGTGTGTAATGGTGATATTGTATTAATGTAAAGTCACAAGATTCAGATAAATTTAAAGGAAAGCTACGGAGTTTGTAAGGTGACATCAACGACCATTGATCAAGACACTAACAACTTTAATTTTGATGTATCAATGTATGATGGTTACATACTTAAACGATCTTTCATCAATATATTTAAGTACATATATAATTTAATGACTACATGTTTACATATTTAGATATCATTATGGCAATATCTTAATGCCTAATGTCTGAAGATCTTGCATCTCGATCATATGCCTAGATAATAAGATAGTACTAAGATCTCATATCTAAAGTTCTAATTGTCTTATTATTGGGATATTTAGGCCTGTTTACTAATATATTGCACGTGTATTTTGTAATGGTACGACCGTAACTATTAAGAACCTGTTTCTGAGTATATATTTAGTAAATGAACTTATTCAGACATGAATATATTATATATATGTACATAAATATATATATATATATTTCTCAGTAACTCTTATGTCACCTGAAAAGCTCCGTATTGCGGCAGATCATGCGACTTCTGCAAAAACAAATTAATTTCAGTTTCGTGTCATGGATTAAGCAAAAGGTCTCTATTCAATTGTATTCATATTCTTAATCACCCGGAACAATTTATTACATGCTACATAATAACATATTTAAATCATTGAAAGAAAACAACTGGGATCATAATGGTTATGGCTAGAGTGGTTCTTGGTGTTATTCATTACAAGTTATTTTATTTTTTTCAGAGATGAAGATGCTTTGACTCCATTGAGTAGACACTAGCTGCCACCTGATAATTTCCTTTAATCATGCGTGGGTGAAGTAAACAAAGTGTGAGATGGATTTCTGTATTAGATATACTTTTAATCAGTAATTCAGATATGTTCGTACCTGTACATCTTTTGTTTGTATAACACATGATGCGAATGAATCAAATATTTCATACAACCTTTTTACATTGTCTGCACTTAAACGGAAATGTAGCGTCTGGCTCCTAGCTTTTTCAACATGGAGTAATTCAATGTATGTCTAGTTCAAACGAATTGCGGCTTATTTTTTGAGAAAAAATGTCCTTTATTTGATAGAACCTATGTATGGTATATCAACATTAGGTTTAAATATAGAGCTTTCTACCTTAAAAGGATATTTCATGTGCAATTGTTGTAAAAATATTTTCAATATCGGTAAAGTTACATCCAATTCGTTCGTGTAGCGTTTACGAGATATGAGTCGTAATTGTTTTGGTATTTACTATTAGTAAACTTGAACTATCTGCTGAGTACTCTGTTGGTGATAACACCCGTTAGAGTTGATAAGGAGCTAATAACTTCTTGTGACCTCGACTTTATCTACGCGTTCACAATGTTATAGTTAGAGGTACTGCAAACCAATGTTTTACGCCCGTACTATATATTAGAAACACAGAAAAACTCAACTAAATCTAAGTAAATATTGATATAAATACCCTTAGTTGACGTGTAGTGTACTTAGTCCATACCAGAGCACAATATGGAAATTAATATATAATGCTCAATATATAATTTTGTTGTGCTTAAAACATAGGGCAACGAGGAAACTAGAAACGCCATATACTGTAACGATATGGCATACATTCGTAAAATGCAACCAGTGACTCTCAACGCTCCTAGCCAAACAAATCATTCCATTACTATTGAAAAAAGTAAACTAAGCACGTCCAAAGGGCATCTAGGTATGAATACAATTATTACATATGACATCAGCACACATTTATACAAGGTTGAAGTACATGTACTCTAAGCCTTATCGTAAAAACACAAGCCGTGCTATACAGCGTAATAAGGAAATGCTCTCGCATCAGTAACAGGTATTTACTACACCAAGGAATTAACATCTCGTCTTGCGACTGGTAAGTTTTACGTAGATTAATGACTAAGAAGTTGAAAGCTACAACAATGTTGGCAATTTTGTTTATGAAATAATGTTTTAATGTTTGCCTGAATTTCTTGGGCAGGTTGGTTATTATATTCCGTTTATGTCTTCCAGTTTTTTTGCTGTTACTACCAAGTTTGACGGAGGCAAAATGGCTGCTCATATAGTAGAAATTTCTTTGCTTGTCATATGCTTATTTTCTGCGGGTAAGTATATGACTTTATACTTAGCATACTAAACAATTCATTTATATCATGATTGTAAACGCTTAACTCGGATTGTGCTCTGGTAGAATTGATTTAATTTTTGTTATATTGCTATCAATTCCGGGCATGCTTCAACAAGTACAATTATTACAAAGGAAACATCTTTTAATCGATAATCTAGTAAAGTGGTTTCGATGCAAATAACAAAGTGTTTAGACCCAGAAAAGAAAAAAACGTCTGTTTAATTTTGACTTCCATTGCCTGTGTTTGATGCGTCGTATTTCAAATATAGATAAATCATATTTACACGGCAGGTTTAGGGCTCAAGGAAGTAACTACTGCAACAATAAACGAACACTGACACTGTCTACAAAAAGCACATACAGGAACCTACTGACGATAGGCTACGAATCTGTGACGTAAAACTCTAGATACTGTAACATAAAATCCGGATTGTGGCAACGTTATGTAAACGAGCAGCCTCCTTGTTGAACGTTTCATATATTGGGCATAGCGTTAGTGCACTTAACAACGTATTGAACCAAAACGATGACACGATAATATGTGCAAATGTATTCTATCACCAATTATGGCTTGTGCAAGTGAAAGTCAAGCCCTGTTCACGGTTGACAGGAAGAGTAGCGCATATCATTGGTTTATCTGAAGTAGTATCAACTGATATAGTATCAGGACACATTTATATATTTTTCACATATGCTCGTTTCTAGAACTATGAACAGGTCTTACAATTTTGAAGAGCACGATAACACAAATGAATCATCATTACAATATAAGACAACGCAGTCTCACTAGATCAAGTGATGAGAACAGTTAATAGATAAGATTGGCTACCTGTTCGTTGATCTAAAATGTATTGGTATGAAAGATATGTTTTTACGTTATTAGCCACTATTCTTTTCTGCTGAACTGTGTAAAATAGCTTGCAGTTTGAGGTTAAGTTCATAGATTTACTAATATTTTGTTTTGCATTTTGGGATGTGTTACTTGCAGCGGCAAGGAAATTTGATTATACCTGCTCAGCAGCAACGTCATGCGATATTTTTGAAAGCAAGATCCACTTGATGTTAAAAGTAATAATTCTTCGATTATTAAAAGCTTAGACGTTGAAGATTATTTTAACCGTTGGCTACTTTTACCCATGTTGCTCAAACACGGGATAATTTCCTAAGCAACTTCCATTTTGGTAGAAACAGTACCTTCTGTTTAACGAATAGCTCTAACATTAGCTACTTACATTAATAGCGGCTATTGTTATGTTTGTTTGTATGATATGCTAAGAATCCTTAAGTTTGGGGATTATTTGACATTAACTCAACATGCCCAGTACCCTACGTAATATTATACCGAAAGGAAAAAATATAACGGGGGGGGGGGATGAACATAATCTATCACATTTTTCATCAATAAAGAACAAATTTTATTGTATCAACATAAATAAGTCGTTATTCATCGTTTCTTTCTCCGAATTTTAAAAAGACATTATTATTAATGTAATGCTACCACACATCTTGTGAGTTTTTCAGTAAATATGAAATGATACATTCCGAAAACGAAACTTTAGCACCTCTGTACAAATCATTTATGACATCTGCTTGAAGTTGGGAGCTATGATCACTTTATTTATATTCGATTTGGCAATGTATTTGTCAAATTTAAGCTTAGTTTACAAAATCGTCGACAAAAGCTGCACACCATGTTCATTGGTACTTCAGGAAAGAAACGTAAATAGATGCAAATTACAAAGAAGCATGCGAGGTTCAAAAGGGGTGTTGGTAAGATCAATATCTCAATTCATTTACAAAAACAATACCCTTCTCAAGTTTAAATTTTGACTATTTCTAAGTAGTCATTCAGGATCAACATTATAGTCTTTCTATCAGACAATTTACGTCCCAATAAAAATTTCCTGTAGTCCTTTCAGTAAAAATTATGATCTATATTTAATTTTTGTATGTGCTGTTCATGATTGATACATCTTTCTGATGAGATTCAAAACAAAGTTTGTATCAAGTTTCATTATTTTCAGCTTTATTTGGGTCTACCCGTAACTTGTAATGCAGTCTTTTCATATTTTTGCCACATCATTTGCTATTTATATTTCAGAATAGTTTCCATTACATCAATGCTACTACTAGACTTTGTACTTGCTTTAAAATACCGTCAAACGTGCAATGTGTAATTTATTTAACACTACCGGCATAGTCTTACGTTTTTTCAGGTAAATATACGTACAAAACACTTTACTGTTCAAAACGATCGGACCAAGACACACAGCCAGGGACTTGCTAAGACTAAATTCCCTGAAGAAACTCGGGGGCTCTCATTTGAGTAACATATGCACGTTCCTACAGTCAATAAATTCCGTCACTGGATCGAAATTGTCGGCGACATTCCTTGTGAAGCAGTTTGGGGAATAAAAGAGGCTTCTATATAAGGTCAACGTATATTAAAGTCAGTACGGAAGGAGGAGTACAATCTTTTGCTGACGGTTTTTGGAAGGTTCCGTAGCATATTCCCCCATGATTTAACTAATACATAAGCCGAGAAACTCCAGAATAATGCTTCATTCAGTTCTTAAAGTTCCTAGTAATATATTATTTTGTTATAAGCTGTTGTTAATCACACTGTCTAACGAGAATACGTATTATACTTTACAGATTCATAAATGGTTTGTAGATTTCGTTAAGCAGGGTGTGTTGTTTTGACAGTGTGTAACAGGTGTAGCTGAATCAATAAGAACTAAAATGCTATAGTATCCAGGTTGTATATCAAAGATCACTAACCAAACATGTAGCAACTGCAACATTGCACTAAAGTTATATAAATAAGCAGTTCTTTCATAAAATAATCTTTTTCGCGAACTTCCTTCAGTTAGTCCAACATTTTGAAAAGGTTGGACATCAAGTCAGTTTCATGTTCCGTTGAAAGATGTGCAATGGATAAACCAATCGACATTGAAGCAATGTAAAGACTGTGCAACAAATAATCTTAACTTTTGATGCATACTGAATAGAGAAAATATGTAAATTAACTCCGTAAAAAGATAATCAAATCATTTATTGTAAGTAAACGACTCTACCCCTGGTCCTTGTTTTACATATATAAAGGAGACTGAACCATTTTTGGCGGGTTTTATCACATGTAACAGACATTTTTTTTTATTAACGTACATATTATTGCAAGCAATGGTTAAGAGCGAGATAAAAGTGATGTAATACCGCCGGAAAGTAGCAATATCAGTCTAATAGCTAGAGAGGGGGAGATCTAGAGAGAGAAATATTTTGCCGACAAAGTGAAACCGGAAATGGATGCACATGGAGAAAGACGCCATTCTGAAAAAGATTGGGCAACATGTCCTTGTCAATAAGTCCTTGAAATGCTTCCTAGTTGAAATGCACCGTCAATAGCTGATAACGTACTATGAGTTGAAGTATTCTTCAAACGTCAACATTGAGGGTGAATATCTCTTGTTGATAGTGGCGGCGCCGAGCAAAACTGAAACATTTTCGCTTACGTCCAAATCCCTTTACTGGATAAAAGTAGGCTAACTTTGCTACCTGGACCATCATAGGAGGTTTTAAATACATTGCAATGAAATTGGAATCTGTATAATGTAATTCTGTCTTCGCGTTAAATAGTTACAAGAGAACTACAGAAAGCAGTGCAGCCTCTGGGCTTTGGAATACCTTCAATTGTAGATAAATTCCCGTTTCTGAGATTGCTTTGTAATTTAAAAAGTGGTTACGAGAGAATAAGAAATATCTCAACTTGCATCATTATCCTGGAGCTTCGACACTGAACGTCCACTATGACCTTTTGAACTCCACTGATCGATCCCTAAGAGATATCTGAAATACATTTCAGAGAAATGCAGTGTAATTTCTCTTACTGGCATGCATTTCTCTCAAATACTGCTATAAAAAAGAGCAAGAACTATGTAAAAGTAACGCAGCTTCTTGAAGCCTTGGATTTCCAGCTATTAACATGGTATAGTGAAAATACAATTTGCCCCTTTTTGAAAAGTTGCTTAGCTTGTCGCAAGTAGGTCTCGAAATCGATCAACATGTAAAGAATGTTGTATGAGCGAAGCTTATAAAACATAGCCTTCTTGTTTCGATGGTGTGCACATTATACATGTGTGGTTTTATATTTCCAAAGTAATAGTCACCAAACTGTGCCCTCTAAAAATTATCCCCTCCCCAGCGCTGCTGCCAATGTCTGTTGACAAATTACTTATGCCCTAAATTGGCCTTAATCTTCACAATTGACGCAATTATTATATTACTTGATTGATGAAGGGAGGTACGAATAATCAACAAGGTGTAGACCGACTGTGCCATGTCCAACAAGATTTGTGTGTAACAAGAACCACAATGGCTGGATTATTGCTATACTTACACCATGTGGTACTTGTGATAATTGTGGCTTAACAATCCTAAAACCTACTAATCCACATATATAGTACTTGCATTGTAACATTGTACATGAAAAGTGAAAGCAAATATGAGATTAAGCTTAATTTTTGTGAAGAGCATTATCTCATTCCAGGGTAAAATTCACAATCACCCGCATCATCACTTGGTAAGACTTCAATCTTAGCTGAACTGTTCTCACTGGAATCTGACAACCTTTGTATACTGTGACAACAAAAAATGTGGATGGAAGCTTTGTAGTTACTTGTCTAACCTCTCAAAGTGTGAATTACACATTGATTATACCTAACAGTGCCATTCTTGAATGCTTTGTGTTCTTTCAATTTCATTACATTGCATTTTAAAGTGACTTCAGATTGGCTAAAACCCTAACCAGATAAAACTCAAATGACAAATAATAACAATGACCGATCATTAAATTTACTTACCAAAGATTTAATATGTAACCTTTTGTTGTGTGTGTATGACTTATATACATCAGTGCTTTGGAGCAAAAATAATGGGCTAGATATATGTCTCTGAAACCAAGTACATGGATGTAGTTTTGTTATCTGCAGTGAAGGTATGTGAGGTGCGTTATTGCCTACACATTATGGTTAAAGATTGAAGTCGGGCTTGATATAGGCCATTGATCCTTTCTTTCTCTGTAAGAAACTGCTCGTAAATTTAGGTTATATGAAGGCAAATAGAAGTAACGTTTTGTTGTTATCTCTTCCAGAAGTGGAAAGAAAGATCAATAGCCATATTGTTCACTTTTTTTTTAATTCGATCGAAGCCGGAAAAAAACATTACGCATGTTTCTGCGCTGTGATAGTTTACTGTCTTATAAATAGACTATAACATGTACACATGACAGGTTTAGTAGAGCCATGCCGCCAGAATGTTGTAGTTGGTGTGTTGGTATAAGGGGTGTCATGTGAGTTACATCTTCTCATTACCCCCTCTAAAGCACTATAAAAAATATCGTTTTACTATAGCATGGGTCAGTTTTACATTAAGCGCATATGCATTAGACATTTAAATACAAAACAAATAACCCTTACGTTTGCTGAAAATGAAATAAAGCATGTGCATTGCAATGCAAACTCTTTTTACACATGAAGTGTAATTTAAGTTGAAAAATCAGGGATCACTGCTTATTTGACAACCGTTCATAATCTACAGCAGTACATTTGCACGTTAGAAATTATTATGAAAAGTCTTTTGGACTTTCCTAGGTAATTAGTGGGAGTAGGCCTAGGCTGAAACTGTGGTTTATGACTAAGAGTTTACAAACTTATGCATAAACCTAGACAAACCCTACCTTGACTTAAACCTAGGTTGTGTATACATAACAAAAAAGGCATTTTTATTCAATTATTTGCTTACCTGAGATTTATTGTGATAATATTTTGTTTTCTCCCACTCGCTGCACTGTACAGTAAGTAACGAAAAAACCCCTAATGCCTTGCGTGGGCACTCATCTTTCCTCCAAATTCTAGTTTTAATGGGTCTCTGCTTCTTATAGGTAATGTGCGTAGCATTTGCGTGTACAACGTGAATAGATTGGCCAAAGATATGGTTTCCACCAGACGGCTGTGCATCACACGATATCGCCATTATTAACCATCTTTTCCATAACTATCTCAAGTGAAGTCAGTCTCAAAGCCTTATCTTTGTGTTTTCAAAGAGATGTTGTTCAAGCGAATGACCCAGCTTGCTATCGACGAAGAATGTTTTCAAAGTTATCGGTATGCCTGTATACCCACAGTTACAGTAATAAATACGTGCGCTGAAGCTACGAGTGTAAAGTCGCGTTTTGTTACATACATGCACTGTACATACGAAGCGCTGTGTCAGCTTTGTACATTGTTCAAAGCGTTCGCCAGACGTCTTGGAAAATAGTTACAAGATCAAATTAACGGTTCTCTCCTGTCTACATAAAAAAATCAAAATACGAGTCAAAGTGGTCTATGAACCCAATGTTATAATTTGTTTGGGAATATATATTCACACTTTTAAAAGCTTGATATTGAACACTATAATCCCTGTCTTTTAACATTACCGTTAGCATTACTTGCGTTATAGTGAATCACGTTGTTTGTCAAAAAGACTTTGAGCCAATTGTTGGAAAATGTATTTATGTCGGTACTTCGAGACGACCAGGTCTCTTGAAATGTTTACTTACAATGACGGGTAAGGTAAAAATTAAATGCTTAAAGGACAAATGCTGTTTGTTCAGTGTAGATTTAATGAATGAAGTGTGAAATTGTAAACATGTTTCTTATGTAGTCCATAACCTTTTATTCATGAGTGAAGTTCGCGATGATATATTCAACTTTGCGGAGTAACCCTTTTTTTTATTGAAAAAAAAAATTACAAACTTTTCTTTGAAGAATACATTACATGCATTTTCGAGACTGTTGCGATAACTTTTCGATATGGACCATTAATCTCTCATTTAAGCTGTATTCTACCTCATATTTGGGTGATTTTATCCTCAGGCAACACAATTCAATGCATTAGAAGGAATTATGCTTTCATAGGTAAAAATGTGTCCATGGATTGCAACTTGGAAAATTTCTATGAGGTATACTGGTATAAAGATAAGATGTCCTCTTCAACTCCACTTGTGAAGATAGTTGGTGGAGAAAAGACAGTCCCTACATGGAAAGAGGGACATTACGACATCACCGACAAGGGAGCTTTGATAATTTACAACGTAATGAATGAAGACTATGGTCATTACACCATCCTTTGCGTTTACCCAGATGATGCCTTTGTAGAAGACATAGTTCAGTTAGATGCCGCCAGTGAGTATGATGGCTATTCAATTTTTCAATTAAATTGCTTAAGAGAAGCCAACAAGTTTCCACAGTGTTTCATCTTATGCCATATTCGTTTGCGTAAGAAGTATACAGACATACACAGATTTTAGTCAGTTTTGTTTTCTAACAGGAGCCAAGGTGGGAGCTAAAGAATGGTGGTAATATCAATACTTCCATTTTTGTTTATATGTTGGTTGTTTGCGCATATTTTTTTTTTGTATTGAAAATAACGGACTTTTTCACACTCATCAAATATTTTAGGGCCATTGTCATTTAAAACAGGTCATTGGCAGCATTTTTGTAGAACTGTAACAATTTATATATTTTCCATTGCTTAAAATTAGAGTAACGATTAAACTACCGGACACTACTTTTACTTCCTTTTGCTTACAGTCCAGCCTCATCAAAGTTGCCCAGCTATTTCAAACTGCTCTTCTTGTCAGTGTGTTACTGCTCCAAATGAGATTCATAACGTCACTTGCATCATCAACAACGCTCGTCCACTTGTTAACCTTAGCTTATTACTTGAATCAGCAGTTAATCATACTGTTCTATTTAGAGAAGAAGGGATCACATATGATAACTCTAGTGATACGTGGGACAGCCGAGCTATGATAGTAGTCCTTATACCGAATTGCGATACAGTTATAAGACTACGTTGCACGGTAATAGGGGAGAATGACTTCAGCGTCAGTGATAGTTTTCTGGAACTTACTTCTGGTAAGTCTTGCATGTTATATTTTAGTAGCAAGGGGATTTTGGTGAAGCATTGGAATATTGATATACTATTACTAGTCAAAGTGAAACAATGAAATGGGAGCTCCTTCAGATGACGAAAGTGAAGCGTAAACACTTAAGGCTAAAATCTATGAAACCAATTTGTTGGTCCC
The DNA here is from genome assembly GCA_020650975.1 of Apostichopus californicus. Taxonomy (NCBI): domain Eukaryota; kingdom Metazoa; phylum Echinodermata; class Holothuroidea; order Aspidochirotida; family Stichopodidae; genus Apostichopus; species Apostichopus californicus. The sequence goes on along the minus strand of JAIPMN010126051.1, from coordinate 249 downwards.
AGTTAGTTTAACGGTGATATAACTTGCACAACGTTTTCATTGCCATTACTACTTTGTCTTACACGTAAATGTTAACTGAATATTTCATTTTGGTACATATTTCTTGAACATGAACAAATGTTTTGTCATTCAATGCATTAGACTACTGCTTGTTTTATTTAACATACATCAAATAAACGTGCAAGATTCGGAATTAGCAGTTAGCAGGAAGTCTTTATAACAAATATAACTAATATGGAGATATATATA
>JAIPMN010126008.1:0-16312 GCA_020650975.1 Apostichopus californicus | reverse complement strand
ACTGAGAACACAAGAATGTGTTTCCCACTTTATAAGACCTGTTTCAGTTGCATGACCAGTGCTTAATATGTCATAGTGTAAAGAAAGCCTTACAAATATGGCATGTAATGTTTGAAGGCAAAACCAAATATAAAAGCCACATTTCACAGTATGTTACTTTATGATCAAGCATGTGTTGTTTGTCTTGGTTCCAAACAGAGACAAGCTTCTACGGCACAAAAGAGGGAAAGAACCTCCTTGGAAGAAGATGGTGGATCTTCAGAATGATGATTGTTTTCTATTACATGTGCGTTTTGACAATGTCATGATTTGTGCTGTATTGGTTTTGATGATAATCAAACCTTTTGAATTCATGATGGCGTATGTGTGTGTGTGTACGTTTGTGACCCCCAACTTGTAAACACGATATCTGCAAAAGAGAAGTCGGACCAATTTCATATTTGGTGTGTAGAAGTACAACATTGATTACAACAAGTCATTGTTTTGTGGCGGTCAAACGTCATTTGGAGTCACCAGAGTCAAATTGTGAAAATCTTCTAAACACGATATCTCAAGAAGTAAGTTTGGGCAGATCTCATATTTTATTTGTACATGAACCACATGGAGTACAAGAAGCCTTTTTTGGTGGAGGTCAAAGGTCAATTGGGGTCATCAGAGGTCAATTGTGAAAACCTTGTAAACATGATATCGCAAGTGGGTAACCTTGGACAGATCTCGAATTTGGTTTGTAGATGTACAATATCAAATTTAAGGAGCCTAGTATTGCTTTGGTGGGGCCAAAGGTAGTTTGAAGTAAACAAACGCCAAACATTTACTTCACCCCTCTCACCTGTCTCTCTACTCTAACGCACCTTCCTAAACATAATATCGCAAGGGAAGCTTGGACAGATCCCATATTTTGGTACGTAATTGAAACACATTGAGTACAAAAAGCGTTATGTAGGCAGAGGTCAACGGTCGTTTGAGTTCACCAGGGCCAAATTGTGCAAACTATGGTTTACACAATATTTCAACAAGGACAGATGTCATACATAGTATGCTGATGTATCACACTTAGTACAATAAAGCCTGTTGTGGAGGTCAGCGGGTCATTTCAGGACAGCCTGTGTCATTGTGAATTCATTGTTTGTCACTTCACACTGCTTTTCACTACATTATTAAGATCAAGTATGTTGTACACCCTCATTATACACCACGTCAGATTCATAAAGAAAACAGCTCAAGTTACATCATCGAAACCACAATGCATTTCTTGCATTCTTGTTACAACTAAATTGTTAGTACATGAAGCATTCAAGTCTTTCTTAACTCTTCCCCAAACGTTTTGGAAGCACCAAGGCGGAGCCAAATCATTTTGAATCTCATGTTTCAATACATTAACAACTCAGATAACCCGTCTTAGGTTACTGGCAGAACAGTTTTCGAAATGCTTTTAGATGTCATGACATTTTGTACAACAGTCTGCTAACGCTCCTAGAACGTCCCATAAACAGCTGATATATATTTCTTGAAACGTTTTGTAATGCTAATATCGAAATGATGTAACGTCAACATCTGGCATTCTAAAAGTAACCCTAAAACATGATTTTAACAGCTGCAAAATGTTTTCTAGAACATTGTTGACACGTAATGCTAATGTCAAAATGTTGTAGAAAACATCGTCAACAAATTCTTCTGCCTTTCTAGTGGCTCAACATAAAACATTCTAAAGATATTTATACAACGTTTTTAAACGTTATCTAAGCAGCTGCAAACATTTGCTGAAACATTTTAGAAACGTCATGCTAATATCTTAACGTTGTATAGAAAACATAGTGAAAAAGTTCTTCTGACGTTCTAGTGACTCAACATTCAACGTTCTTATATTGTTTACACAACTTTATGCCGATATTTCTACACCTTCTATAACATTGTATAAACGTCATGCCAGGGCTCATTATTAAGAAAATTTTAAGGCTGTCCTTCAGAAAACATGCATGCCTTTATATTTGGTTGTCCAATGAAAGCACCAAACAATACCACTGGATTTGCCTGACGCGGTACATCGCACACCTCGTGTGCACTAATGTTGCTAAATATATGCCAAGGGACTATTATGTACAGTAAAAAATTTCTTAAAAGGTGAGGAGAAACCCCATGAAAAATCCCGGGTAAGCGTCAGACGCTACCGGCCTTTGTGGAAATATTACAAGGAAAGCTTATTATTCTAAATGGTGGGAAATTTGTGGGAAATGTAGCAATCACTACTATGTATATGGTTGGCAAGTAGAATTATTATAACTAGGGAAAATTAAATTGATTTTTTAGATTATCATCATTCTTTTTGCAGGTTTTTTTTTCAAATGGGAGTGAAGTCGTGGTCCCAAGCCTCTTCCTTTCCCTATTTTTCATGCAATCGTACATATTATTATGAAGCCTAACAGGCAATTCTGCTGGTATAACGGGTTACAGCGTAACCGGTTTCGACTAATAGCCCAGCAGTCCATGAAACAATGCATGGGGGTACGGATTATGATCATGCACACCAAACTAGAGGGGTGGACCGCGGTTGTGCTTGCCTCACCCCTTCCCCTCTGCTCCTCCCATCTTAAAATGTCGTGCACTCCCAGGAAAAACAATAGCTTAGAATAAACAAAACAAGAGGAGCGTGGTGGCCGAGTGGCTAATGCATTGTTTTATATGTGATCTCATGAGTGTGGGATCGATTCCAGCTCTCACCATTATGTTGTGTCCTTGGGAAGGCACTTTTATCTCCACTGCCCCTCTTCATCCAGGTGTATAAATGGGTACCTGTGAGGTAACTTAGGCGTGTGCGCTGGATTCTCAGCAGCCATCCCGATGACCAGGGATGCAAAGCGCTTTTAGATGGCTGTGCCTTATAAAGCGCTATAGGAACTAACATAGCAAAACATAACAAATCATCAAGTAAAATTACTCGGAGATTAATTGTTCGGAGATTAATAATACAGAATAGTGTCACTATAACTAATAGTAAATTAATAGTTACTACCATCAGTGATCAATGCCCACCCCCCCCCCCCATTGTGCTTCTTTAACCGCCGTCCTCACCTATCTTGCCCCGGGCCTCGGCCCATTGACAAACCCTATCCAGGAGTTTTGGGGGCTTATCTATGAAAGCTCGAATGCAGGATTCTGAATCTGGGACGCAAGCTTTAGCCAGGGACGCAAAACCGTCCGGCAAACATTTGGGGGAAACCCCAAGTACACACACTCCCAACTAGGCTTATGAAAAAAAAAATTTGAATGAATATCTTTCTTTCTTTTCAAAAAACCACAACTTCTTCTCAAAAGAACCAAACTTCTATTCCTTTGTACAGATGATTGTATTTGTTTTAAAACAAATAAATCGTCCCCGTTTTCGAGTAGTGGCGAATGTGCACTTTTGGCGAATTTTAGTTAAATATTGTTCTTACCTATTTCCAGGGTGAAGAATCGATTGAGCCTGGTTAGAAGTTCTAAAACTATCTAAGGTTTTAGTTATTTCTAACTGGTTTTTGACGATTTGTCCACCTAAGGCCCACTCGCGTTTTACATACTGACGAATACTTTCGTCATTAACGCTCAGTAACATAATGTGTCTAAGGTCCATGCGTTTTTGCATAACGACGAATATTACCCTTTGGAACAAGCCGAGCGTAACAACTATGTCATACTGATTTGAGAACCAACTAAGAGTTGTGATATGAGGTATATGTACGTGCTACTTGCTACTTGCAAAAGTCGATTCATCTGTACGATCACCATGTTTTTGTAAATAACTCATTGTAATAAACACTGATACGAATCAACCAATATTCTCCATGTACTATCACTTCATGGTGGCAGCGGTTGGATAGATCACCCATCTATGTATCGACCCACCCAACCAGGACAGAAACTGGAGCAAACTGCTCAGTTATCGTGTGTAGGCTTGGTATAGGCTACACACACTACACGAACTGTGTGCATCTGTCTATATCTACAACAGTACCGTAACGGAGAAACTCACCACTTCACTTTTCACTGTACATCGTTGCAAACAAGTTACGAACTAATTTACGTTACAATGTGCCTTTTTAATGCGCATGCTCACGGTGCGTTATACCGTGCGCCACTGGACAGTAAAATCTAGCTTAATCTACCAGTTCATCGATGACTTTTGAGTCAAGATTGTAACTTTTGTCTAATCTCATCAATGAAAAGACGTCCACCCTCTCAGCTGCTATGAAGGAAATCTAGGCTGTTGGACCACACCAACCAAGGGACGGACTTGAGGAAGACCACCCAGGATTTCATGGGATTAGTACGTCACAGTTTTTCATACCGAACAGGATCTTAACTAGCCAACTCACAAATTAATATATTGCTTCGGACGAAAATACAATGCTGTGTTGTTTACCGTATAGGATATAAACACTGTACAACGTAATGCACTGGCATATATTGTACTGGTACAGTACTGTGGAACACAAACAGTAATAATACTGTTATATAACATGTGTTTTCACTGGAAATGTGACTATATGAACATACCGTCGTCAAGTACAATTGTAATCATTGCCATTTTTATGCGTAACATGACTCACATCGAATGAAAATCGAAATACCTAGGCCTACATTACTATTCGTGATAGATAGGCAGTGTATTCTCGAAAAATTTTCGACATAGACCTAAAATAGGCCTGCCCACGCTATTTTACATAGGCTACCAGGAAATATCAACACCATAGGCTGTATATTCCCAAAGTGTTTCTTTATTTATGTTATCCAGTTTGTGGATCGGTACACCACATCATGGCAAATTTTCCTGATATGAACTGTTCTGCCACTGATGTAGGAGAAGAATTCAAACTATTCAAACAAAGAATAGAGTTATGCTTTCTTGATCATGGCATAACCGATACTGTAGAACAGGCTATCAAGATAAAGATAGCGGTTGGAAACAATGGCCTCCGCACAATTAATGCCTCTGGTCTATCAGCAACAGACCAGAATGACCCTACAAAACTGTGGTCCCTCTTTGAGTCTCAACTCAAAATTAAAGTCAATTTCCGAATCCACAGGCTGGAATTAATGAGATATAAACAACAAGATAAAGAAATGTTGGATGAATTTGTTAACCGTTGTCGACATAAAGCTAAAGAATGTGATTTTACTGACACTGAATTGTCAGAGAAATTCATTGAGTTAGTTATAGCTTCTGCCAAATGCGAAGCATTTCAACGAGATCTGCTAGACAAACCTAAAGGTTATGAACTTGACAATGTCCTCACTGAGGGGAAGTAGTACGAAGCCATAATAGCGGGTAAACAATGTCTGCAAAACCTAGATTCTGGGGCTTCAATTAAGTTGGTTATTTCCACCAGAAAATGTGGAAATTGTGGGCTTTCACATCCGCCAAAACAATGCCCAGCATACAATGATACGCGCAGAATGTACCGTGGTAGAATGTCAACACAGTAACAGGATGTCAGTGAACAAGATGAACAGTCTGCACCAGAAAAAACCTATGATAGCGATGATCAATCCTTTGGAATGGAATTTAACTCTGTTGTAGTATCTGGAATGTGCCTGGATGCTATAAGCCATTATCAAAGAGCTGAGGCGTTTACCACACTTGATGCTATGTGCCCCAGCCTAAGAGGGCGACATCACCTTAAACTTAAAATTGACACAGGTTCAACGGTAATGCTTTACCTCTGCGAACAATCAAACAGATGTACGGAGACACCCAGTGGAGGTCACATGTAAAGCCAGACAATGTGAAGCTTCTGCCTACTATGGTACTAAGATATCATGTCTCGGATCCAGAATCATAACATGTCGTTACAACGGATCCCCCTGGTTAAAGCACACTATCTACGTGGTAGATGTTCCTGGGCCAGCAGTAGCAGGATTTCTACTATGTGACGCGCTCACAATCGTTACCATCCATGCCAGCACTGCTGAAATGAAAACCAAGATCAATATTGTAGATTATCTTGTCAACACTTTTCCAGACCGATTTGATACCATCGGTAGTTCCAAGACACCTGCAAGACTGATTCTCAAAGAAGATGCAACACCGTCAATAGATCCACGTAGAAAGTATAGCATACACTTGAAGGACAAACTCTCAACGCCTTGCTCGACAAGATGGAGACTGACGGCATAATCAAAAAGGTAAACCATCACACTGACTGGTGCAGCTCACTCACCACAGTTATTAGGAAGGATGGATCCTTAAGACTATGTCTGGACCCAAAGAGGCACAACCAAAACCTGAAGCGGTGCCCACACAAAATTCCAACTTTAGAAGAACTTAACCCAGCATTTGCCAAGGCAAAATATTTCTCAAAGTTGGATGCAAAGGCAGGTTATTTGGTCTGTCCACCTAGCTATAGACTCACAAGAGCTGACAACCTTCCGAACATCATTCGGGAGATACTGCTTTCGCAGGCTTCGCATCTTCCAGCAGCGAATGGATGATATCATCAGTCAATTGCCTGGCTGCGTGGGGATTGGTGACGATATTGTTGTGTTTGGTCTAACAGAAGAGGAACATGACTCCAATCTGCTCGCTCTTCTTACCATTGCCCGCGAAGAGGGTCTGGTGTTCAACAGTGCCAAAAGTCTGATCAAAACCGATGAAATTAATTTCTTTGGATCAACATACTCAAGCTTAGGAATCCGTCCAGATCCTAGTCAGATAGAGGATGTAATTGATATGCCTACTGCACAGGACAAAGAAGACTTACAGAAGTTCTTAGGGTTAATGAACTTCCTGTCTGCTTACATTCCTTCATTCTCGGAAAAGGCTGCACCACTCAGAGATATTTTCAAGAAAGATACGCCCTTTTTCTGGCATGCAGACCATCAAGCTGTTTTTGAATCCATGAAAAGGTCTGTCTCAGCCGAATCATGTCTGCAGTACTTTAATCCTCACTTGAAAACTGCACTGGTAGTGGATGCATCACAACAAGGCTGTGGAGCCTGCCTCCTGCCGAATCGGAAACCAATTGCTTTCACCTCAAAGAGCTTATCTCCAGCGCAGTCCAACTACTCGGTGGAAATCCATATATTTTGCAGTTTGACGCGATTTGACGCTGGAAATTCTTTATCACCTCATTACTTTATTAAACAACAAATGAGAAGGCGTGTTTCTTTGTTATGGAAATTTTGTTCAAGATAAGTTCTCATTGTGAGTTATCATAGTAAAACATTTTACCGACCATAGTCTGTTTCCTGTTGTAACTTTTCACTCATGTTATGGAGTCCTGTATAAGTCTTAACGACAAACCCGTTGGGTACATGAGAATCAGCAATTTTATTTGTAATTTACAATCAAGATTAAACTTTGGCGGTATCAAGTTGCACATTGAAGCATTATATAGGTAATCCTACTATTTAAAGATCATCCTGGTGTGGAAAGGAGTTCAATGGGGAATTCTACAGGGAAAATTCTGCATGGATTTATTGAGGTCTTTACCAAACTCCCAAGAGGATGTTTTTCATGTGGATTATGAGAAATTTAAGTACATATTGTTCGAAGAAGAGTGACAGTAGTATCCTTTTCTAATTAAGTATCACCTTCCTGCTTGAAGTTGCTTCAGAGCTACAAAGGGAGAGTCATCATTCCAGCTCAATTTCCTCATGAATTATTCTATGTATAATCATTTTTAACTCTTTGCCCAAGCTGATATAGATTCAAAATATTACGTTTGTGACTGTCTTCCAATTTCATGTTTTGATTTTTACTTCATTAACTTCCTTTGAACAAACTTTTCGCTGCAAGACTGACGTGTTTAAAGTGTGAGAAACATGATGAAAAAATACCATATTGCAACCTGCTCTGCTCTATTTGTTTTATTCTTTCCTCTTTTTTTCCTTATTTTTTCTTTAATGTTTGCAGCTCTTTGAAGAGAATATTGTGTTTGCAAACAAACTGAACGTATTGTCTGGAAATTGATGATAAATGAATCAGACGAGGTGTTCGTTTGGGAGGGAGGTAGTGGCTGACATTGTTGATCGAATACAAGTATTGCTGCCTTTTCGAAAAGCATTGCTATTATTAGGAAATGACACCGTGACATTTTTATGGGGATGTAGAGCCTGAAGCCTTATTCATATATCTGTTCTAAATGAAACCACTTTTTGTCCATTAAGAAAAATGTCATAATTAGAAACGAATCTTTATCACTGGAAGTGCCTAGGTTCAAATGCAATTTGTCTGTACAAATGAACATTTGCTTCACGCATGGCCATCACAACGGGGTTTAGGGGGGGGGGCGGCATGGCCCCTCCACCTTTTTGAGAGAAAACTCGGCAGTTGAGTGAGAAAAATAAGGAAGTGTAAAAATAGAAACAATAAAGTGGTAATGAAGGTCAAGAAACAGGTGTCAGGCCCGTACGATGAGGGTTGGGGCAGTGATGACATTTTCAAGGTCAGGGAAGTGTCTTCCAGCTTCCTCAGGGTTGTTATTAGCAAACAAATATATTTTTATTTTTTATTTTATATCATTTCTTGTTGTAGCTGTTGCTTGCCCTATCCCGTCAGCGACGTAGCCATGAATTTGAAGGGGGGGAGCACTTTTTGCGATTGATATGGGCTTTCAAAGTTGTAGGCAAGACTATCTGAGCGGAGCGCCACCATTGGTTGGCGCGGACCGTATATGAAAATTTTTGGGTTTACAAACCCCCCAGATGGCCGGAAACTGCCCTTCCCGAGTGTTCATTCTGGTTCCCTGGCCTCTCGCTAACTTGAGACACCTCATTCAATATCACTTTTAAACCCAAAAAACAAACGAGTTAAAATAGTACGTAATTCAATACTACATAATGTATTTAAAATTAGCATTAGTAGTCTTACTTTTCAACTTCAGATACTTGTAGATACAAAGATAGGCCAGAAATGTCTTTGATACAACTATAGCCAGTAATTGTCTTTGATACAACTGTAGCTAATAAATGTTTAAGTTAGCCTAATAAGAGAAGGCGAGAGCTATCCGACGATTGCCATCTGATGCAAATTTCTCAACTGTTTTCTCAACTGAAATATTATTTGCGTAAACAGGTTCTTAACTATATGTTAAGAAACTGACAAGATCGGAATCTAGTCTTTTTCGGCGGGTAGAGTGTTGAATGAAACGGCACGCGATAGAAATAACAGCCTAGATGACAGACGAATATAGGTCACCTAATTTAGCCATATTCTTGCTACGTTCATTTCAATAGTTTTTCCTGTCTAGACTCTTAAACTCGTCCAGCAAGGTTATGGATTTGAATTATGGGTGTTTTTAAAGAAAAGGGTAACTTGGCCAAAAAAAAAGTAGGCCCGGGCCTACAGTGCTACATACTGACTACGCCCCTGATCATATGATATCATATTATCAGCAGATTTTGTTTCCTGTTTGAATTCTTTTACATGTTCTTTTACGTAATTTATCAGAAAGACAAACATAGTGCTCTTTTACAATTTTGTTGTTTTGTTTATTTTTTGTTTGTTTATTGTCCAATGTCTGGACTTTAATACATTTGACGAACTTAACTGATGGACAATATAAATTTTCATATTTTGTAATATAGCCAGATATGCAGTGGTCTAAAAACCAATATTGTTATCGCAGTGTATTAGCAGTGTAATAATTATGTATAGGAAGTGCGTATCACGTACAATTGCTGGCTTAGCTTCATAACATGCTGTTCGTGCTTCAACTTAGGACGAATCATAAAAAGGATGAGAACGAACGTTGTCGACGTTGTTGTGCATACGGTTCGTGGCATTCCATAGAGTGCGGTTAGGTAGGCAATATATATTTTATTACTCAGTGGTAAACTGTAGACTTGTAGTAGGCTATAGGCTAAATTTACTAATTGCATCTGCCAAACTAAGTAAGTAGTTGAATCAGTAGGCGTGAATGTTACTACGATTATAATCGAGTTAACGGAGCTGACGAGTATTCAAGATCAAAAGAGTACTGACAAAATACCATTCTAAAAAAACGACAGGTTTTAAACATTGTTTTCGACACTGAAAGGGGGGAGCAGTCGCTCCCCCTGCTCACCCGCCTGGCTATGTCCCTGTATCCCGTTGACTTGTTAATTTTCTTCTTTTTTTTCCTCTTATGTTTTGTTTTCAAGCAAGGCACAACGTCTCATTTATTTCCTGTAACATCAAACTATGTATGCATCTGCTTTAATGATTGATATAATGAACTTAGTTGCCTTTTGAATGACGAATTTCCAAAATTTTATGCGGAACAAAATATACTATGAAGTATTTGCGGACATTTTGTACCGGACTATATTTGCTTTGAGGTGGGGACACAATTTTCATCAGATAATGTCCGACCGGACTAAATGTGCTGGTAGAGAGTGTCCCAGCGGACATTTGTACAGGGGAAACTATGTACTGTCACACCGGCTCTCCTTGCCCACTATACCCCCATATATGACATAACGAGGAATATGTTTACACTAAAATTACTACTTTGTAAAACATTTTTCGATCAGCAACAAATGTGAGAACTCAAAGTTCTATTTGGTATATTTCATATATTGACAACTTTCAGTACAAAAGGTCCATTTTTAATTACGGTATACTGAAGTCAAAATGTGAAAATATATAGCGCGCGTTTCTCAAAACTCACTTTTTGCACATTCGTCACTACGCCATAACAATTTAATCAACCGCATAGCCTATCCATTACAGAAATTTTCATGCTAAAAATAGTCAATGGTGGTTTCCTAATTTCCTGTGAATCGATTGGCTAATAGCCCTTACCATTTTCTGTGAGCATTATTGTGTATGTAGTGCTCAATGAACACAAAAGATATTGTTCAAATACAATTTTTTTGGTTAACTATGGGTACCAGTCAAAGGCAAACTTCCCGCTTTAGAATTGGAGAATAAATTTGTTGCTGTATAGGCTAGGCCTACTACTTACATATACCGTGTAGGCTACTTTACGTAACCATTAGTGCATAGGTACAGTATCTATACAGTATCTATATTCTGTCTTTATTATAACAAAACGTCCAAAATCCGATGCGAAGGGTGAGCATACAGCTAAAGTGTATGTTCCCCTTATTACGGAACGTACCAAAATGTAAGTTATTATCTTACGTTGTTTCTTGTATAAATGCGGGGTGGGGTGAGGGGGGAGGGGCGATACCAACAAGAAACTATCACGTTTTTCGACCAGACTTTAACTTTAAAGAACAGGAATTTTCCGATCCCCGCCCCCTCCCCCCACCCAGAAGTTTTAAAGAACCATGATATATACTACACTTTATAGGCTACTTGTTTTTGTAGCAGGGTGTGATCTGCTATTCAGGTGGACCTCATTAGCCTAAGCATAAAATGAGATCTCTCCTAGCAAGTTGCCATTGATTTATTCATTGACACCTTATCTATAGTTCCGTGCGTCGTATGGAAGTTATTGTCAGGTTTAATCAAAATACATCTCCATTTGCCCACTAAACAGGACCGTTGCCACTGCATGGGAGCATGAGGACAGGTGGCTCCTTAGCTAATTCCTCAAACATCTTTTCCAAATGGCTTTAATTTTATAACACATGCAAGCACAGTTGTATACAATATGTATTGTTAAAATGCTGTAAACGATAATACCATTTTTCATATAAGCCCCGGTAACTAGACATTTTTTCAACAGGGAGGTGACATCTTCCTTTAGACCTTGTTCAATTTCTCAGTTGGAATGAAGTGAACAATTAAACATTTTGCAGAAAAAAGGTTCAATTGCTCAGTTAAAGCAACTGAGCAATCCAACAATTTTCTGATTTTTGATAAGATATTATCTTGTTATCTAAACAATTTACTGAAAAATGTCAACTATGGGGCAAAGTTTTTCTTATGTTGATGGCACTTTTAAGCTACTATATAATACTATACTATACAATTTAGAATGGATCTCATGGTATGATTAGATCAGTGGTGCAGACTGAAGGTCGGCCTAAAAACGTCAACTGTTGCTTAGCCTATACTATAACCTGGCTGAGCAAAACAGTCAAAAAGTAAAATGGGAGGCCTTTTACTCTTACACTGGCAACATAACACTAATAGTATGCATATTATTGTTGTGAGTTAGAGCCATTTTGACGTCGATTGACATCACACTGAATTAGCTCCCATGCCTGCAAAGTACAAGTGACCATTGGTAGTTTCAGTACAACTAGCAACATAGTCAATATGTATTAACTTTACACCCGACATGTATACCTTACAGCCTACCACCGAACATAACAATTACTATAAAGTTAGAAATGTTGAGAATGTACTCCGATCAGTTTATAAATTGCAAAATAATCATAGGTGGAACTTATTAAAATTCAATCAAAAGCTCTTTATTCGAAAATGGTTATATTTCAAACGATAAATTAAGCCGATGAGGGGAAACAAATCATATACTTACTTCAGTTGCCAAAGCGCGATGTTTTCCTTGTGCGAACTACAAAAACAAAGCCACACAACGTATCGGTTTTGTTGATATAGCTGAATAACTACTGTGGATTTGTATGGGACTTTGTGGTTTTCACAGCATGTGATGTAAGATATTCATTGAACCTTAATATGGGGAAAACATTCAGTTTCCCCATGTACATACGGCGAAGGCTGGCAACACGCGCGACAAAGCATAAAACGATATATTCCTAGCAAGAGTGAATAGACTTTATTAACATGTCTAGTCCAAGCTGATCCTACAAAAATTTCTTTCCCAAATAAAACAAAGACCTTCACGCCGTGTAATCGAGTAACTATAGTGTGGCCCAGCAGGGATTTGTTGAACTATGTGTAGCACTCCTATTTTTGTGGTAAATTAGGAAGAACTAAGATTTACATTCCCCCTCCGTGTGATAGGTTCCCCCGACAAATTGTTGGTGCTCATATGGTGTTCAATGGCCGGTCACTTCATTGCAGGAAAACTTGTATTCTTGATATCGATTTTTCCTCATTGTGAACCAAGAGGAATAAACCAATACAGAACCCAAAAGCCAACAGATTCAAGGGAAAAGTTGTCCCAAGAGAGTGAGATCTTCTGCAAACAGGTGACCCATGTGTTCACCTCTTTGTGTATGATATCATTCTCTGGGACTACGTCACTAAGTTGTTACACCTGGTGTCTTAGAGGCTATTGGGTAATGTTGGTGTTTTATGATTATGAGTAAGCCGATCAGCTGGTTCATTTATCTCCTTATTTGGGCTGGGCAGGAAGTTGTATTGTTTTAGGGTACTTTCCCATGGCTCTATTAGACGACCAGTTTCTATTATCTATGCCACTCACTTGACTGCCCTCAGCCGTCGATAGGATGTAGGAGACATCATCAGTAGAAATTACTCCATAATTTCTATACAGGTACGAGTTACTTTGTATATATATTCCAGAAGTATATAGCTTCTTAGTTGAATAATGTTCAGTTACTTTGTGATGGCCTCAAGCACACAAAGATGAGTTGTGTTTAATTTAAAGTCATACCATATGGTAGATAGTTCTACTTAACACAATCCATTGTGTAATTTAGTAACTATACATCATCCATCGATAATGACATATAGTCAATGTTATTTATCCGTTCCAATTATTTATGTATTGTGTACTCTGTAGATTACAGTAAGCGTAGGCCTATATGCTACATGTAAATTAGAAGTTATCTGTTTGTGGAAACCTTATTAGCTGATAATGATAGCCTATATATGTTCTTTAGTTCCTTTGGTGACAGTTCTTTTCAGAGAACTTTAGTTTTGCTACAGTTTGGTGGTACCTATGTTGTGTATCTGGGAGTATTATTATATAGGGTACATATGATATGATATTATTTTAGTATTTGTGCATTTAGGGGTCTATTAGGAACATGCTAGTAAATGGATTTAGGGAATTCGCACCTGACTGAGGCTTACTGCATGGTTTCCATCATTGACTGCCACGTCGGCTAGATGTGAGCTTTATTACGTATGATATTTACTGGAAACATATTTCATTTATATTTAGCCTGAATGATTATTGTAGATGTGTCTCATACTGTAGTTGGCATTGAACTCATTGTATTGGTTATATGTGATACTTAAGTTAGGCCACTCACTTGATAGCCCTCAGCCGTCGATAGGATGTCGGAGAGATCATCATTAGAAATTATTCATTAATTTCTATACAGCTTCTTTGGGTTTGGGTGGGCGTGACTGACGCCCTGGTCGTAGAGAAGATGTTGAAGAAAACACAAATCTGCAGTTTGTTAAAAAAAGTACACATAGATCTTTGATCATAACAGTGATTGAGATACTGATGTGATCGAGAAGTCTAGGCAAACTCGTCGCCATTTCGAGAATGGGAATATAAATGGTTTAAGGATAATTATTTGTCCAAACAATATAAAGAGAAGAAAAATAGGAAGAATGAGTCAGTTTTAATCAGAAAAATAGATATATTTATGGCAGTGGGATAGATAGAGCCAAAACAATAAACAGCTAATGCCTACAAAGATATATATGATATATGATATTGTGAAAAGTAGGTGGGCCTGACTTGCCGATCCTATCAGGATCTACTTCAGAGGCTGAATGACAAGTAACAGTAATAGATGACAGATACACGCACAGAATACAGACAGGTACTGAGCAGGGTGAACACAAGGGGACATGACTAACTTTCTTCTGCTCCAACCCCCTCCATCTCCCCTTGTTTTCCCCTCTGTCACCCCTCTTCTCGTAGCTGTCTTCCACATTTTTTCTCCACACTTTTCTGTCTTTGTCCTTCTCTATTGTGTTTTCCCTACCCTCTTCCCTTCATCCTCTCTTTGTCCCTCAACAGTTTATCTGGTACCTCTCCTCTTCCCCATTTTGGTTTCTTTCTTCTCCCCATGCCTTGTCTACTAATCCTCTTACATCTATCTCTTTTGTGTTCACCCTGCTCATTGGAGTTCAGTGCGTCGTATGGCACTGTATTGTCGTCTTTAATAAACACACCACATAATCTCCATTTGGGTCAATACAGAGATACAATGTAGGCTTCCTGCGTATATGGCTACCTACACGATATCTTTCTAATGTTTGATATTGTTTATTTATAAACAGCCGTGGTCACGGAGAGCATGGGACCACCCCTCACGGAGACCATGGGAACACCTCCCAAATTTCTTCCAAACAGCTTACTGTTTGTTACACACGTAAACGTAAAGTTTATGCACAAATATAGTTAAAGGGTAGCATAATTTTGTATCTCAGCTCCATTGCCGAAAAATATTATAACAGGGGAGGGTCACTCCTTCACTTACAACCCTTCCCACAGCGGCGTAACGCCTATGGGCTCGGACGGGGCAAACCCAGGGGTCCCCGACCAAAGGGGGCCCCCGCTGCACTGATGTACAGAACTTAGAAGAGGGGTACCCTTTTTTTTCTTTTTTTTGAAACGGCACGTTTTCGTTGGAAAAGAAACTATAAAATAGACAATGGACATATTTTTCTGTGCGTGAATACGTTCGTCATAAATCATATGCCCCTGCAACTGCTGTCTTATTGTCTTTTCAATCTCTTAATGTATTCTAGCTTTGCAACACATTTTTTCATGTTCCCAGTATGACAGACAAGGCGGACCAAAAATGTGTCTATGAACGCAGATTTTTCCCCAAAATCTCAGTCGATCAAATCACCACGAAATGTTCCATATACGGCTTAGATTGCACCAGAGAGCTTGTAGAACTACAGAGCTTCCAGGGCCCTATGGCGGGCCCTAGACCCACGCCTTTGGGACTTCGCGCTCCGCGCTCGTGATGTGCGCTGCGCGCACATCGGTTGATTCTCCGCAGCAGCCAGGGGGGCCCTTCCTTCCCTGGACCCAGGGCCCCCCAGACTCATCGTTACGCCGCTGCCTTCCCACAAAGGGCGTCAACAAATTATGTGTCTCCAGATAACCCCCCCCCCCTCCCCTCTCTCATAACAGAGGGTAGAACCTATATGATGTCATAGGAAATCACATCGATACATAGCGTTAATTACGCTTAAATTCCCGGACTGGTGGTACCATCAGTTTGCATCTCAGCCTCCTTAACGAAACCATTTTTGGTCTCGATGATAATCGCTACCTATGTAGTCATGCAGGCGGGTGGCGAATTTTTTTTTCCCAAACAGGTTTGCAATTACGGAGTTTTCAGCCAATCAGATTGCTCGTGACGTCAGCATCAATAATGACCATCGCTTGGAAGTTCGAAGGTATACACTGAGTTACACACTGACACTTAATAAAGTCTTGTTACGCGGTTTCCCTGCAAACGCCCTAACTTTACTTTTAATGCTTGGATAACATGTTGACCTTACTTATGA
>JAIPMN010126007.1:0-17773 GCA_020650975.1 Apostichopus californicus | reverse complement strand
TAGACATCTCTGAGTGGGGTTCACTGAAGTATAGGTAGTTGATGCAAACAGAAATCAAAAGAATATTACGTGCAAAATATGGGAGACAAGTGTGAGCACTAAGCAAGAACTTTGACCTTTACATTCAACTTCAACAAAGATGTTCCACTTGTAAGTTGTTTTACTAAATTGAGATTGCGCACAAAACGTTGATATGTTATCTTGCAAATGCAAGTCCAAACATCGAAGTGATAACACCTTAGGTGGGGAACAAACAACTGAGATAACAACGCCTCTAAACAATCAAATGCCAAAGTCCCTGTGAGAATCAAGTCTAAAGCACTGTAGGAAATGTTGAGAACTCACATAAAGTTGAACGAGCAATTTATGTTGTACGATATGTAAGAAAACATTGTTACTGGGCGTTCTTTCATAGTCACACGTATTATCTATTGCGGAGGAGATTAAAACAGCAAAATCTTGTCAAAGGTATGAATCTATATCAATTTGTTAATATGTAATGTAACTTTAAGCGTCGTATTATATTTTTAGGCGTGGAATTTTTCTGCATCGCAAAATTAACAAGGTATAAGTGATTATGTTAGTTTGCGTTGTTCATATGCGGAGAGTTTCTCATTTTAACCTCGGCTTTGACAAAAAAGTGGCAAAGAATGTGCATTGTGAGCATAACTAACTTATTTCTTCCCCTGTAATTTACAACGTTCAAGAATGTATGTAGTCACAGTTTGACGGAAGTTTTCAAGAAGAAAGTTTCATACCATTAACCAGTACGCAGTCTTAAATGTTCGAATTTTTTCATAAATAGAGACATTTCAAATTCTTTGCCAATTTGCTCAACAATATTATGAGTCTTATTTGTTCTGCAGTAGTAATAATAACAATAATATTAACGTTACAAAAAGGAAATAAGTTTAATCTCAGTGATGATATTTAGTACAATCATTTTCGTCGTTTATGGTATCCCGTCATAGAAGTTAAGGTTCCGTAATTCCTATTTCATTTCATGCACCGAATGCTTGAAACCAACAAGCGCTTTCAAGAAGGTTATAGATAATCCCTCTTTTACCCTTTAAAAGCGTGAAGATGAGACCCAAGACGACCTTTTTCGGTTCCTTGCTGGAAGCAAATGAACCTTTCATGTTGGCGTGTGCGCACTCGTATGTCAATATGTTCGTCTGTCACACTTGCTTGGGTCCGTAATGGATGTTGTCATACTTGCTGTTTAGATGTATTATAGTGAGAGTGGTTCGACCTTGCGATGAACTTATGAATATCAATGAGGTTATGGGATCAAACGTAAATATATTGACATTGAAATAACTACTCAAACTTAATTCGGATTGTAGCGGACTTGATGAAGTTGTTGGTTATTATCTGGTACATGTAGGCCTAAATTGTATGGGAGCATCTGGGCCTAAAACATTTTTGGACCGGGTGGGCCCAAATTGTATTTCCACCTCAAAAACATTTTGGGATATGGTCCTTCGGCTACCATTTTTACCCACATTTTGGGGAGTTCCAAATTTATGTAGGGGTAACTATATTTTTGGGCTAGTTAAAGATTTTTGGGACCATTTAGGCCTCACATATTATCGGGTCAAAGTTTTAGGGGAGAGTAAAAAAATTCGAATTCCAATAATTCCACAACTTTAAATCAGATTGTATCCAGATTTGGAATTCTAACAATTGTACTATACTATACACACATTTTTCTTCGCAAGTTATATCTAGCTGAAACAATATATAAATAATTAATAAAACACTACTAAGAAATTATGTTAATCTCGCCCAGTCTTTTATATTCATGAGACCTGAACCAAACAATGCACCGGGACTGCCTAGTACACATGACCAACATATATCCCAAGTACGCTCGTACGCCCACAAACACCAACTTGACCCAATGGATTCCAGCCGCGTGCAGTGTAATAACATGTATTTTACTTTACGGGTAT
Source organism: Apostichopus californicus (assembly GCA_020650975.1). Taxonomy (NCBI): domain Eukaryota; kingdom Metazoa; phylum Echinodermata; class Holothuroidea; order Aspidochirotida; family Stichopodidae; genus Apostichopus; species Apostichopus californicus. The sequence continues at coordinate 15,818 of JAIPMN010126007.1, read as the reverse complement.
GTCTCATAATAATACATGTATCCCACAGTCCTATTAAACTGATGCATACTAATAGAAATATAGGTTGATCTTACTCTCAAGGAAAATTGATATTCAAAGCAACATGCATTAACAGTAAAAGGTCATGGAATTTTAGTTAGACTTTTGAAAGTCATGGAACAATGCAGGAAATTTTGGATTATCCAATGTATACTGTGCAAACCGTGGCTTATTAGGGGATCAAATAGATTTCAGACAACATGTTTGCCGGCTCAAGTTATATAAAGCAATACCTTAACTATGGAGTGACAGCTTTGGAACCTGTCCATTTGTGTGAAGTTGATACTATGCATTCATTTGATCAACTATGATATTGGGTGATGACATACAGCACTTTAATATTCCACTAAGCAAGGAACCGTAGTGCCCGTTTGCAATGTAATGTAATATAGTCATTTCTTTCCTTTTGGCTGTTGAGCAACCAAAAAAGTTGCAAGTTTATCTTTGAGAAATTTAAGATTTTCTGGGGATAAAATAAAATTTTCCAACACCACCCAAACTTCTTTATTTGAAGACACCGCTGTTTTCTTTTCTTCAAAATTACAGCAAAATGAAAAGATTGTAAAGACCTATGAAACTGTTTATCATTTGTGTGGCAACAATTGAAAAGTCATGTTTCTGATTACGCATTAAAAGATCCTTTATGTATTAAAGATGAAACATCTAACATGACTGTTTTCTTTTATTGGATCTAAGTTTTCTATTGTTCTTCGTTTCTTTTACTATTTGCATTGCACTACTCTTTACTAATTGATAGTTATTCACTAAAACGCTGTACCATTTCCATAAAATTCTTGAATTTGTGAGGTACTGATGAAGGTGTGATTACAATGATGACGATAATGATGATGATGTTTTAATTATTAATACATAATTACAATACTGAAAAAGGGGGCACAGTAGTGGCATATGTAGAAAATAGTTTAGTTGATGCGTGTTAATAGAGATACAATGTGGTGCTGCACGTTTGCACCTGTTGAAAATGTCCAATTTTTGTTTGTGTTTTGTGTCATTTTCTCATCAATAAACGTATAAGATTAACAAATCTCAAATAAAAAAGGTTACCCATATTTCTCTCGTTATCCACGAATCTAAGATTGGATAAGGTAAAGACATGGTACTGCTTCCGGGTCTAACCGTTAAAACTATTCCGATTATAGTCAATTCCTCTCATAAATTTATGATTAACTTTGAGCTTTAAGAGCTCTTCAAGCGAACAAGAAATGTCTGCAAGGCTGACAGAATACAAGCTTTCCGGAGCTCCGCCCATCGTCGCAGCTTCCGTGGACTTCAGTCCATGTAATTCACTCATCTAATACAAAAATTCACTCATCTAATACATGGAACTTACTCTGTTGATAGTGGGGACTTTTTTCTTTTCACATGCCCAGTATTTTCAATATAATCTTTTTGTTAGTTGGATAAAGATATGATTGTGGTAAACATCCAGACGTGATCAGTCTGAAAAACCCGATGGGTCCGAAGTTTTTAGCGAGATATATTGCGTAACAAAACACAATTTATGCAACCTCTTGAATTGTTTATATCCTTGACTAATGAGGCGTTAACCCTGAATTGCAACTTAGCCGTGGAACCAACGAAATCACCGGGTGGTACACATTGCTCACACACATCAGTCGTAGCCTCACTTTGTACTATCATGGAACATTTCACAAGATTACGTCAATTACTTTGTGAAGTATGCTTATGTGATGTGCAATGCACGTAGATTACCGCCAAGCACAATGTAACGTGAGAACAAGAATTGTATCAACACGTGTCTTGTTTGATGAGGGCATAAATGAAGTAAAGGTTTGGTTTTAAAGCCGCATTACCATAAGTACATGTCAATCGCGCATTCGACAAAGCCCTAACGGAAAAAAAATAGGATCTTCCATTACCAACTCAAATCAGGAACATCTTTCACGAGCGCACCTAATGCCAGTGTCCGTTAAATTCTCATACAATTCTAAAGATGAAATGGATGTCGAGAGACAGTTGACGAAAGCTTCAGGTCACGCGATTTTGCTACTGGCTGATATACTGTTAAGTCCATAGTCAGTAACTGATAAGTTGTTTAGCGTACTCATATATGGTGAAGTATACGTCTATAGTTTATCCTTACCTACGAATTATTTACCGTCAGTCACCGTAATGGTAAATGTACAATTCAAAAGAAAAAACCTGAATTTACGTCGTACCACCAGCTAACTGTACGTTTATTGCTAGTTGCATTGATAAAATGTAAATTGTTAGGGAATTTCAACTTAAAGAATTGACTGCAACGTAATTCGTAGATTAAAAAAGAACGATTTTTGTATTATTCTTTGCCAACACAAATCAATCTGTGCGACGGTGATGGCCTGTGTTTGTGTTTTTGTGTACGCATTATGTGAAACCTCTTGTAATCACGTCAACTAAAAAACAAAAACCATTGTGGTTCACCTCCATCCTTGGAACGTCGATACGACATGATGAATAAAAACATTTTTTTCAACATGAGAACAACAATATTGAAAGTCGAAAAACCTTGGAATTCGATGACTTCAAAAACATTGCCAAATCCCAATCAATCACATAGCTTAAACCAGTAGATAAAATGTGGATTGTTACTTGACATAGGAAAAATCAATTCTGCTTGCACTTTCTGATTTCATGTACTGCTTAGAAAAGAGGTAACCTTTCACTTATTCTCTTTTCATAAGGTATGCAGTACAGATATACATGCGTAAATTCATTTACCATTAACGTTTTTAAGTCCAAGGATTTCAGATTTTGATCTCTGGTGACGCACATAACCTCCTACCTCTGCATGAAACAATATTTCTTCTGTAATCACTAATTTGGATCCACAAGACACTGGGGCTTAAGTTTATCCAAGATATACTTAAAGGAATTGTCTGGTGGAAAATTTTGATACATTGTCCTTGTAGTTAATATTTTTCTCTTACTAACCATGTAAACATTGTCCCCATTTGACGTTTTCTTCTGAAAGAAATCTGGTTTTCAAATTCACAAGTTTCTCACCAAAAGTACCGTTTGTTAGAACGCATCAATATGGTGATTGACGTAGTGCTGGCAAATAGGCAAAACAGGCGACTTGAAGTTAGCACTCACATTTCCGCAGCAAATACACTCTCACGTGTACACGCACATGTGATTGCCTATTAGTATTACATATATCGTACATATCGTGAACGTTACAGCCTACCATGCCCAGTTGGTATACGTATAGCGTTGCACATAATATACTCTCACACTCAAACCGCAGTTCATAAGCTGTTCTTCGAAATCGCTGAAATAAAATTCACGGATTAAATTAACAGTAAAAGGAAACTTGAAAAGTATTCGGAACACCGAAAGATAAAACTTGGCGGAATCGATGTCAGAGCAGAATGTAGCACCGAGAAGCTTAGGCTTCGCAGAACTGTCCGATTGTAAACGTTAAAGTAGCCTACATGCGAACATTCTACGCGTTGGAGCTGGATAGCACGATGTATAAACAAAGAAGAGTCTGCTGTTAAAACTTATCTTGTGTTACACAAAGACCACGAAACCACAGATCTACTACATATATGGCGGCTTAAGGAGTTTTTGAAAACATATCTAATTTATAAGAAATTTCACCGAAAATTAAGGAAGAAATTAATCTGTATACAAACGCGGTTTTTGTTGTGATTACCGTATAGGTACTGTACGGAGCGTGGGTTATGTCGCAATCTGCATTAGCGTAGATGACTCACGTTATGTACTGTTCAAAACATATTGGAGATGTCCATCCTTAACGATTAAAAGATTGTTTCTCTGTCAAACGCAATATTAGCGTTCTCATACTTTGACAACATGTTTGGAAAATTATTTATCATTTTTTATGGTTACTTCTTTAGGCCACCAGAAAATCCTTTTAAAATATGTTTAATAAAAGGATCAGTGTCAAGATTACTAATCCATACTCGCGATCTTAGTTGAATGTGTTTTATATATAAGTCACGTCGTATGCAGTAATGTGTACTTCTCGTCGGGGTGTTCATTTTTTGTAAATTATAGTGTGGTTTTGCAGACCTCTTTAAGTACTGAATCTACAACTGAACTCACTGTATGGATGGTTGCTACGAGATCTGCACATCAGATAACAGTAGTCGAGTGTGTCGAATACTTTGGTGCATCAAAGTATTAGACATACTTGAATATTGTTATTTTTGTCACCGTTGTTATCAAAAAATTTCAATTTAACATCATGACTGTATTACAAGAAAATCATAGTTGAATTAATAATGCATCAAAACCGAAACAAAGAAAACCTTTTTCTTGTAGTCGTTGAAATATTTTTAATAAGCAGTATATATGCAAGAAGACCCTTTTAATATATTAATGATAATAATGAACAAAAATATTCAGTCTGTTGTAAATCACTTACTTTGTTCTCTCTTTTGCAGAACGACGGACCACTTCACTACTAGAAAAATGATTCTTAGTTTAGTGTTAATTTTATTACCCTTGTCTTCACTTTATGGTAAGTTTTGTATTTGACGATTTTAAGTTTGTAAAACACAAAAAACAAATTGCAACGACTTTTGTATTGTTTGTTTTTTGTAAGCATTACTCATTAGATTGACTGTTTAGCTCAATTTATAGTGGCTGCAAAAATCAATCCAGCCATGAGACCATTATTGGCACAATTGTAAAGGGATCATACCTCTCAGAGCATGAGCATACTTGCTTTGGGCCAGAAAAAATTATTAACATTCTATGTGCCAATTTTACTTATTTGACAGGTGCTGGAAATGCAGAAATATGTAATCCAGTGCAATATGTTGAGCGTGGGAATAGAGGAACAATATATTGCTCTTTTCGAGTGGATTCGCATGGCATTTACTGGTACGACACTTCGGATGTTACTAAAAACCCTATGTTTTATTTGGAAGATAATGTAAAATCAGGGGATGGCTTTACATCAGGAGAGTTTGATATACATGCAAATGGATCTCTCATCATCAATACTGTTTCTTTGGGCCACGAGCATAATTTCACAGTTCTTCAGTTACAGAGAGCGGACAGTAACCCAATTGTGTTAACCATCCAAGTTGTCGTAACAGGTATACACCGTTTTATATATAACATCAATTACACTGTTATTTCAGATGGTCTACAGTCTTATGGTTATAATACTTTCGTGGATTTGAAACATTGATGCAGTTTAATGATTGAAAATAAAACGCCAGCATTTGATCAATATACAGACATATAGTAATTATCAAGCTTAGATAGCTTTACAGAGCCGTAATTTTTGTTCTTCCTAATTTCTAATTTTTAAACAAATGCCAACAAAATTTATATTTTGTGCAACAAAAAAGTGTATTTACATATAAAATTTGACTACATATGAAGTAGCGACACAAAGTTATCTTGTCTTATTTAAACATACATTGATAAAATCGCCGTACATTCCCATCAGGAAAATCCAATGTCGAGACAACAACAGTTGTGTAGAAGGAAAACCAAGCGCTAAAAAAGGAACACAATGCAATGACAACCAATGAAAAGTTAAATGGCACTTTCCACATTTCTACATGAACCTACAAACTCTACGCTGAGCGTGCATGTATGGCATACTGTCTTCTGAGATTAATTCTTAGCTGGAATTTCCTCTCCTATCAGGGGCCGTGGATTTTTTGTGCATGTTGGTGGGGGTGGGGCTGGTTGGGCCGTTACGTTTGAATGAACGTAAAAAGTACTATTTTATGAGACTGGATGCCTTACAAGTTGGCGGAGTTCTTTTTTCTCTTTACTCTCTCCCTAGTTCATCCTGCATTGCCGTATCCCTTGATTTCTTACTGTAATGGAATGAGATACTGTTACTACTATGAAAAAGACAGTTCACCAGTCGTCTGCGTTGTCAACAAAACTCGTCCACTAACGCAATTGACATGGAACTTACGCACTACAAACGAGGACCATGAGGTTGTTTTTCACACTGAATCTATTCAAGATGGAGAGTTATTTACTACCTTGATAACAGTCAATGAATCTGCGGTTAATTATATCAATTTTCAAGTTTTGGTTTGTAAAGCTACACCAGGTGAGCCTTCACTGATCAACGAGGATGCTCTCCTCTTAATTGAGTTGCATTCACCCAAAGTCAACTTTTCAGAAGCAGTAGTAGAAAATCACCCTATTAATAAAACGATAAGTTTGCCGTGCTCAATTGACAAATCTTTATTCTTTGTTTGGAAAAGACGAATCAACGGAACAAATTTCAAGCTCTTAGCCCATGGTTCGTATGGAATTACTTTCTGTGAATCAAACCAGTATAGCTTGAAGAGCAACAATGCTTTGTCTATTCCTTTTCTTTCCGATGAATTAGAAGGCATTTATGTATGCTTTTATGGTAATGGTACCGATGAAGCAATGTCAGTTTACAACGTATCTATTTCTGGTAAGTAATTGTTTCAACAAGTTCAGTTTGCTCGGCAAATACTGTGTTTAATAAACCATATAATCAGATGTTTAACACGTCAACATGTCACGAATAATTCAAGTGGCGACTACGCATACCAACATAATAGAAAGTATATACCAGTTAGCGAAACATCTGAGTCTGGTGTCACTGTAAAGAACACTCCTTTTTAGTGCTACATTTCACGTTTCTATCAGACCAGTGCACCAGTCTATCATAAATTTTATAGCGATGTTTGTTTTCATTTTGTACAGTACTCCACGAACTAACTACTGAGTTATGAGACCCAATTGATTATTACATATTAATCTTTATTCAGTAACAACATTTGTTTCCCTTAACAGATATCGAGGGCATCAGCGGTGCGCCACCACAAAAACGGTTATATATACTAATTCTATCAGCCGTTGTTTTACTGATAGGTTTGGTGGTTATCATGATCAAGAGAGGTAATTGCGAACTATTTCATATCGTATCGCGTCTGATGTTTATGAGATCATGTTTTCTGGGCATAATAGTTATCTACGTCAGACATATATATCAATTAAATGTAGCCTAGTGAGACTCTTCTCATACATGACCCCTCTCCCTCCCATTCTCACCCGGTCATGTGGCCTACAGTTTGATTAGGGGGGGGGGAGGGAATCGAAAGAGGAATGAAAATTGACTAGTTCCCTAAAGAGTATCTGAAAAGAAACGAAGCAAAAATAGTAGAATAAAACCATTTTGTTATCTTGTCTTTTCCTGTTCATCTTCCCTTAATAATTTTGATCTTTCAAAATCACCTCAGAAAGTGATGTATAAACTTACATGTTTAAGTCAGAAAGGTTCAAACTAACTAAACGTGTACTTTATTTTCTTCCTTGTTTTTCAGTAGGCTACAACAGTAAATATAATCGTATTTTGTTTATGCAGGTAGAAAGCTACGTTGGATTTCTTAAGATACAAGCCCCATATGTATCAGGTACTGCTGGTTAGGCTCCCGTATCGAACAAACAAGCAACAACAATTGATTGGCAAAGTTTAAGCACAAGACACTTATAAAGACAGTCACATGACAATCCTGACCAATAGGGTAGTTGCCTTAAATCGAAACTTTGCTTTGGAATATCATAAACGCAATCTACCAAAGTTCACTGTTTACACGGTCGATAATAAATGTTATAGTATATAGACTGGTAGATACCATAACACTGACTTGTCACTGCAGTACCCTGGAGAATAAACTGTGTATATAAACTTTAAAGCTGACCTGCTAACTCATCGATGGTAAATTGTACCAGTTGACGATCACAGTCAACATAACAGGAGAGTATTTGCACAGATTAAATCACGTATATGATGGTTACATACGGAACGCTGATATAGTTTTCTCACTTATATTTAATTTAACATATCAATATCAACCATGACGTACCATGCTGATGTTAAATTTTCACACGCATGTTTTTTTTACAAAACGTGTGGATATAGATTCTCAATTAGGAAACTAATGGTATCGCTCATTAGCGGCGATAGGGTCAAATCTAAATTCAAACGTTTCTTGAACAAGCTGCATGCCCATTCTTAATCGATTTATTATGTTTAATTATGTTTGTTAAAATATTTTATGGAATATTTAAAGAAGCTTTTTGCGTCCTTTTCTATGATTTCTCAACCTCATTGGCCCCACGATGCCATATCGAAATATGTACAACTTTGAACGTTGTTTTATTTCGAAGACATTTTCCGTTAGGATTGCAATAAACCCCTCCCATAATATGAATAATTTAAATTATATTAGCGTCATTGAATAATGAGGTAAATTTCACTTGTCATAAGCAATGTACTACAACACCATGCTTTTTTGTATACATTGTGCATGGCTGTGATAACTTTTTCGGATTGCTATGAATGAATCTATTTTAAGCAAAGGCTCATAAATTAACATATTAGCTATTCACTGATTGGTTGAAGTCTAACTAGTAGATTTGGGGAACTGTATGCGATTAATTTCAAATGAGGAATTTGTCGGAAGACACTCTACTCATTATCTGCAGAAGTCCCTAATAACTTGCCAATTAATGCTCTTGGCAGGGGGGAAACTTTGCTAATATCTTAGTGTGCTACTTTGGGATGAATACATACAAAAAACTCGATGGACATGTCAAAAGGGTGGGAAAACGGCGAAAAAAATCAAAAAGCTGCTTTAAATGTTCCCCCATCGGTCGTCTTTGCTACCGGTATTCGAGATTGTTATAGGCACATTTCTTCAGTTATTTTTCTTTAAGTGCTTTGTTTCTGTGGAAGGTTATTAAAATTAGGGCTAAATGTTAGCAGAAATAGCTAAAAACTTCCAAACGTAATTCCATACTAGTTTTGACTCTCAAAATCTTCCTAACATATTTTAATTGTAAAAGTTGACAATTAAAAGTCACAGTGTGGATAACACCATTAAGGATAGTTTTTGGAATATCTTCAATGGCTGCTTAGACTTCTATCATGTTTAGGGTCAAAAAAAATTGTAACGTATCCGCATGTGCCATATAATACAAACCTATAATGATAACGATGATAAATAATAATGATGATGATGATGATCAAATGATAATTACTGTTACATTCAGCATCGCCATCAGCATCACATCCTATTACAGAAATCTCAGAACGAACACGAGGGCAAAAGAACACTTCTAGAGGATCTACATCAATATATCTCAATAATCATAGCTCAAATAAGGTTACGTCATACTCCACTATTCTGCAGTATAATAACTTCTCGTTGATTTGTATTTTTTTTCTACAATATTTCGAATCTTTTCTTTCACTGGAAATTCAATGAAGACTTTCATTCGCGAGTCTGAATGTTTTTAACATTTTAGTTCTTACCATAAATGACTTCACACAGAATGTGAAAACGTATCTGCTTCATTTTAGTCATCATTTATGAACAATATAGTGTACGATAGAGTATTTTAACATTCTTACCATAAACACAATGTACTATATAAATTTTGATCTCTCAATTTTCTTTCAGAGACAATAAGAAACTGTTGTAATGGATACTTTTCGGTACCTACAAAAGGTATAAAATGTTATGAATGTATATAATAATCAAAAATAAATGTTTATATTTATATATATATATATATATAAATATATATATATACAAATATACAAATATATATATATAAATATATATATATATAAATATATATGTACATGTACATGTATATATATATAGACATGTACTTGTACATGTATATAGATATAGATATAGATATGTACATGTATATAGATATATATATGTATATGTATATATATATTATACATATCTTATCTTATCTCTATAGATATCTATATCTAAAGATATTGATATATATATATAGATCTATGCATGTAATCTATGCATGGCCAAAATTTATATAGTTACAAGTAGACTGTTAATTGTCTTTCTGTCCCAGTGTACAAATGTTTGGAATATTTACGAAATCTTTCCAGTATTGATCTAGCCGTATTAGACTACAGTTTCAATCAACGTGAACGGTGATTAACTTCATATAATTATGAAGGATTAATGGGTACAAAAGCTTTTCCATTTCCTAACAAATGAACCGGATGGTTCAAACAAAGTTTCAAATGGTGACACAGATTCCAGACAGGAATTGAATCGAGGTAAAATTTTATGCAACTTTTTGTGAATTAAATAATCCAGTAAGGCCACACACATTATTTGTACGAATGGAAAATACAGCTCTGATAATTTGTTATTCAACACAAAATAGTGGTATGTTCCTTTTGCAAATAAATATGGACATGCGAAACATAATCCACCCTAAAAGTAAATTGAACGTATTTTATTGGAAAATTCTGAAAAGTAAAACTAAACTTAAAGAATTCAAAGAGGGTTCCCTTTGTCGAACGTTTTGACGTCAGTTGCAATTTGATTTTGCAAATCAAAAGCCACAAGTTTCCGCCCTACATGTTTGTACCCCTGACCTCACCCCCTCCCTCTCCCCGCTATTTAAGATCAAACAGTTGTCCATCACCTCCAGTATGGCTATTTCGTGCTCCTATTTATGCAACGTTCCACATTAGTTTATAAGTCACCATTATCGCTTTGAGACATTCTACATTCTAATGTGACGATCACTTATGTTTAAACTTCCTCACGGATGAGTATTTATTACTGAAAGTAATTGAACACACTTCGTAAATAATTATATATAACATGTTGCAATTTTAGCTTTTTGAAGTGAACTTTATAAGTCTTCTCCCTCTTCTAGCGTGTACAGAAAGGGAAAACGAAAACAAAATGGCAAGGAAGACACTCCTTAAAAAATATTTTAATGTCTTTTTAGATAATCAAACAAACGTTTTGAGTAAATTCCGATAAAAATACCATTATTCGTATGTCATTCATATTTACAAATGTTTTAACCATAATGCCAACTACAATAATGTTTGATGATGACATATTGGTTATTTTATTCTATTTATTTTGACAGAAAATCCAGATGTCAAACAAGTTGAATCCACAACCATTAACGCGTCTTTGGTAAATCAAGGAACACCAGCAATATACGATCTCGACTACAGCAGCGGGTCAATAGAAAATGCAGATCTGAAAATGAGAAAGTGTGTCATCGGTGCACGTTCTCAGCCACGCGATAACAAAGTAGTTCTGCTTGTTGGTGAGACTGGTGCTGGGAAGACAACGGTGATAAACGCCATCGTGAATTATCTTTTAGGGGTCAGATGGCACGATGATTTTCGCTATCAATTACCACTGGTTGATGAGGAAAAGAGTCAATCGCACAGAGAAAGACAAAGAGAGTGGATATCGGTATACACCTTTCACGAACATAGAAATAAAATGAATTGTGATATTACAATCATCGACACCCCTGGGTTAGGTGATACCAATGGTGAATCGAGAAACAAAGAAAAAATGACTCAAATACGATGGTTCTTGGTTAATGAAATTGACCATTTAAATTTAATAGTGTTTGTCAGAAAAGCAGCTGATTTGAGGAGAGAAACAAATATAACGAGCTTGGGTAAAAACCTCTTTGGCAAAGATGTGGCAAATAGTATATGCCTTTTTGCAACACATGCCTCAGTGAGCAGCAATGAGAAGTTCATAGATACTGCCAAAGATTACGGTTTTAAATTTATAGATCTATTTTTTTTTAACAATGAACATTTGTATTTAGAGAAAGGTGCCCAAAATTATAAGGCACTGGAATCCCAATGGACGATGGGATGGAACAGTTTTATTTCATTTACAAATGTTTTGTCAGTATGTCCAAATGTAGGCCTAGAACTGACCAGGAGAGTAGGAACAGAAAGGGAACAGCTCAAGAAGTTCTTATCTTATTTTCCAAAGTTACTGAAAAGCAAGGTTATCCCATGCAAAGCGTTACAAGCGAATGCGTTACTCCTCAAGATCAATGGAAATGAGCAGTTAGTCTATCAATATGAAGAAACATACAAAGAGACGGTAAGAACCAACCTTCCTGATGGTAAAATGGCAATTGTTTGTTTGCATTGTGAAAGTACGTGCTGTGATCTGTGTCATGCTAGCTATGTTTGCACATGCGATTCAATAAGAAATTTCGCCTTGATTTTCGGATGTCAAAAATGTGAATCTCGTTGTTCTTCTTTATATCATTTTAAGAAAAACTTTAAGTACGAACGAAAAGTAAGTACACGAATAATTACCAATGCAGCATTGGAAGAGAGACTAAAATCAGAAAAGTGTGATAATATGGAGCAAAGGGGAACAAAACTGAAAAAGAGAAACGAAAATAACAAAACAAAAATATATGCCCACGTCGAAACCATCAGAGACTGCATTGAGCGAATTAACAGGCTGTCTCTCGCATCAGCTGACACCACCGTAAAACAATTTCTTCAAAACATGATATCAAGCGAAATAGATACAGCAGAAGCAGGTTGGGAATATCGCGTTAAGTTCCTAAACGAGCTTGCTTCATGCGAGAAATAATAGCTTTTGTAGAATTTAGATGATGCTGACTCAATATGATAAGAATAAGAATTTTGAATATCTAAATACTATTCCATTTTGTCTGTATAGTTTCTAATAGTATGCTAGGGAGATTTACAGTAGGTTTTGAGTGACAGAAATTGTATTTCTCTTTGTTTAAAATAGCGTGAATGTATTTCTTCCCAAGTATTACCATAACCTTCTGTTTTACTGGTTACCTGAGATGGTAATGACTAACGCAATCGAAGATGCCTTGGAAATCACTTGCATACAAAACTATTTATGACTAATCAATGATATGAATTATATTGAAAACCAAATTACAAACACAAAAGCATATTTCCTGTTATACGTTTCTTTTTCTCCCCCAATTTCATATTGAATATATTTTTGAAGTGTGTTATATTACGCCAAATTTAATTGTTTTGTTTCAAGTTCCTCTTTTGGGATGTCTTTTGAGCTTGTAGTTTCCTCATTTTATTCATAACACAATTTCGTATTTTTCTTTCTTTTTTTTTCGTTTTTCAATATGTAACCGAAATCGGCTTATCGCTCTTTGAAGTACTATGTATTTTAATCATTAAGTATAACTTCAAAATCAATCTACATTGCCAAGATTTCTAACATAGTATAAAACAGCAATTCGCTTCAAAGTAACATGAAACCAGCTTTGGTCGTCCCAAAGATTATAATCCTGTCTTTTACTCAATTGGTCTTTTTTTTACAACGTATACTTTGTTCTTTGCTGTAAATTGTCAGATACTTGAAGATAATTAATATTTTATCTCCTGCGTAAAGCTTTATGTATATGAGAGATTTACGAGATTTATCTAAAGATTCAAGTGATTCTTCTTTCCGATTATCTGTATATATAACATTTGTGAGAGATCTATTGTAGAACATAACACGTATGAATAAGTATCTGATAAAGAGATGAAAAGATCTTAAAACATTGCCCAATTTACTAATGACGTATATAGCAGTATACAATTATGCTTACATGTTTGTTCAAGTTAGACTGGGGTGACACTTTGAGGTCAACAATGCAGTGTGCATGGATTTACGCGGATTTACGGAATTCTGAATGAGCCGACTCTTGGCGGAAAGTGTGAGCATTGTTCTATAGGCACTGTTAATGTACGTAAAATATCTCAAGGAGACCGTATGAATTTACTGCGCGGACATATAAAATTATTGAGTGGAGGGAATAACAATGTACGGACGAAGTAAGTGAGGTGTATCCATCTCAATAAATGTACAGGTGGTTGGTGCGATGTGGGTTTTTTCGATGATTCGTACCGTCGGTATCGCATATGCTTATGATAATTGTTGCATTAGAGCATTTTCGCGATCTCAATCGTATTGTTTTACAATTGGTCAAACTTAATGTGTGGTTTTGAGAGGTCAACTTCCAGCTTTGACAAAAATGTTTGCATTATTCGATACCACTTAGATTGTAAATATGTGACAACTATCTGCCATTTATCGGGCGATGAATAGTTATTTTCAAAAAGGTTTGCAGCTCTATTGTTATGTACATGTGCGTGTGTGTGCTTGGCTCGTGGTCTTGATTGGTGGAGTTGGGACTTAGCTTACCAGAAGGGATGCATACCAATGGTAATTAAATTCAGACAACTTTTCACGTGTAGTAGGTATTTCATTATACAATATAACTTTAATTTGAGTTATAACGTATATACATTAATGTATATAAAATAATTTGTTACCACTGAATCAGAAATAAATTACATCTGCTTGAAAAGTGTATATGTTGCCGTCATATGTATATTGCATCTGCATTGTTTGAAGAGACAACATTTACCATATTAGTTCTATTCACACCGACACCGACTTGAACTAATATCTGATTACTACATTATATTTCCCACGCATCCATTATTGTCATTACAGTTGTTTCCTCGTATTCAGTGACGCAATCAGACTTTTTCATCTAGAAGGGGCTGATGTAACCATGGTAACGGTACTGTTATGACTGTTTCTTTACCTAAGCTGGACAGTTAATTCCTGAGTGTTCCATCCGGTAAATTGTTAAAAGGAAGTCCAACTAAAATGTAAACTGTATAGAAAGTCACTATGCTCTTAGCTGATAAACCTGTGTGCTCTGTTCTCATATTGGTTACAGCACATACATGCAACACACAGCACATGTGTTTACAGCACAGTAAATCTTGTCTGCAAAAGCCTGTATTCCTTTACAATTGAAATGGTCCCTTTTCTCAGTAAATTTGTTATTGGCCTTATAAATTTAGAATTTGAATACACTTAAAAAACTTAAAAAACCTTATAACGATGGAATTTTGACAATTGGATTCAGCTTTTCATCCTTTCAATTGTTTTGGCTGAAGTTCTCTGTTTCGTCTCGACTGTTCTTTCAACAGTACAGGTTAAGCTAGCACATTGTCTTTGATTTACTATAATTATGATTTGTATGATAATGTACTATCGCTTTAGGCTTCATGCATTCAGCTACTACAAAACAGTCTGTCCAGCGCCATAGTATATCGGTCGTCGGAAACAATATTTTGGTTAGGCCTATTGTAACAATCGACTTTCAGTCTGGGCGAGTTCACAAGTGCGATGTCGAAATTACGTAATACATTGTTACAGAAATCTGGCTTAAAAGTCTAGCAGATTTCTTTTGGTAAAGTTGTTATTTTTTTTTTTGGTACTGAGCTCGGGCTATGTAACTTTGTTACTTTGTTTTCCCTGTCTCAGGCTCCAGAGTTCAAAATTTGTCGGGCGCTCTTGCGTCGTTTGTTTGTCAGTTAACCTTTTTTTTAGATCAGAGAAAACGCACCGCGTTTCCCATGGCATAGTGCAGAAAGTATTCCAAGACATAAAGAAACCGCTTCCTGCGTGCACGCGCTTCGGCGGAAATCAAAAACTCAAAAAGGGGGTTACCGCGCTCAGCTATTCGAAATGCATGTTAAAAGATATGGATTGTTGTTTGTGTCAGGGAGAAGACCGAAAGTTCTGAAAGTAGTCGGTCAGCGCTAAGTTGCAATCTTTAACTTCAATACAGCCCATGTGTGTACTTTTTAATGTGCGATTTTTATTAAAAGTGATATTTGGGTGAGAATTTGCAAATTTGTGTATCAAGGAGCTGTGTATCCTGGTTCTGCCTGGTGACTGGTATCAGTTACGCAATATAGAAATGATCCCAGACATTTTACTGGGTAATGTTTTTATTTGTTTTCCTCTATGTGTTAAGGTAAAACGTCAAGATAATTTAGGAATCTGAAAAAGCTACGAATAAGCCGTTGGTATCTGCCAATGTTTGATTGGCCATGTCATTGAAGTGAATTTAACCAA
>JAIPMN010125823.1:0-13227 GCA_020650975.1 Apostichopus californicus | reverse complement strand
TGTCGTTTGCCTAATGTCTAAACAGACTCATGTTTATTACTTAATGAAGATAATAAACTTGTATCGTTAATTCGTAGAACATATTCTTCTTGTTATTAAAACATGTTTTTAAAGTAGCCTGCGCTATTAACAACACATCATCCCCTTGCAATTGACATACGAATATGGCTTTGGGGGTGGGGGGGGGGGATAGTGTTATGTCAGGCTTTGTATGTTTTCAATGCGATTAAAGCTCACCTTGAAGAAAAGATTTATCACAAGATGATGAAACCTTGCCGTTCTTGCGTCATGTTAATCATGGCCATTACCCTTTCCCATGTGTCTATTCTTCTTTCTTTATCAAACGTTCTCTTTATAGACAGAGTTTTGGCAACAAGTCTTTGGTGATGGGTAACGCGTACACGATTTTGGGGAAATTCAGCTTCCTCTTAACTTGAGATTGACCCAATGGACGCAATCATCTTACTAGCTTTCAATCACAATTTACTGATACCTTACCTTTCAATTAAACTCGTTATTCATTCCCACGGTATCGTATAACTGCTGATGGAAGGTGGTAGGAGTGGGGATAGCACGAGGTTTCATTTGAGAGTGATTTAATTTCCAGCTCATCCTCGCCGCAGGTTGCGCAACAGCGTATAAATTAATCATGTAGTTGGTATTGAGTTGGATTTAAAATCTCCAAGATAGCAAGAGTGAAGGGAGCAACTTCACTGAGTAACATATATCTTACCACATACGAAGTAAATCTCTACCCATTCCTCACTTATTCGGAATTCAACTGTTCATCTTGAGAATGACAACCGTTAACAGTATCCTAGTTTATATTGGTATACTCCAATGGCTTTTTATTTAATCCTTTGACTGCCTAGTAATGTTTCTTCCATTCACATTTTGTGTTGTTAAATTGTAGTTGTTTACAACGTAATTGAATATTACAACACACTGTACCTTTGCAATGTCGCCCTTCTCGTCCTGGGATAGACCAGTGACAATAGCCCAAATCGACGTCAGTCTGTTACATCAGGGAGTAGTTATGGAACAATTCCGTGGTTACATTGAACCGATACATCAGGCCGATCAGGCCGATAACGATGCATCATTTTATTAGGTGGATAAACAATTTATTTTCTAGCCTCTGGCTACGCTATACAGGATATTGAAAGCACGCGACACCCTTATTTTACAACTGGAAAACTTTTCTTTTATTGTCAAGACTAACGAAGAAGAGGATAAGCTATGGAATACTTCATTTTAACATTTAATTTCTCATTTATTCATTAACAACCTCACTACAAAGTGCAGTCTTCATTTAGTCATTAACAACCTCGCAACAAAGTGCAGTCATACCGAATTAAGATAGACGTTTCAATAATTTTCGATTGAAATTCCGAAAACAGGAATCGCCAATATGATACCAACTATTGTGTTTGCAGTAAAGTTAAGTGTTCCGTTACGTTTCGAATCTCGGAAAGGAATATATGTGGAATACGGGGAAACAGCGTGAGGCACATCAGATAATAACGGAGCTAGAAATTAGTAGATTTAGGATAGAACCAGGATTGATTCATCTGTAGATATAGACAGCTTTACAACTTGTTGAGGCGTAAGGCCAAAGACAACAAAGTGTAACAAGCCAAGTCTCTCTAACTTAAAGACAAAGTATCACTGACTACCAGAAACTTATCTTCTTGGGATTTACCTAAGCTTACATCGAAATTATTGATTGCTTTTTCTCATTATCGTTTCCGGAAGACGTCTGAGTAGGCTATCCGGAAACAATTCACAGTCTTAGAATGTCACATGTTTAACTTCTGAAACGATAGTCACTTCCTTATATGGTCATTTGTTAGGTTTCGGGAGAATCACAAATACCTGTAGCGTACTTAGAGAACTTCATGGAAACGATAACCGGAAATGCATGTTGTACCTCTGTTTTGCATGTAACATATTCTCACCTTTAAAGATTACACTACCACTATGTCAAAGGTTTGGTGTAAAAATAACTCTAAAATATACGGCACGTAAGGCAGAACAACTCCATTTTAGGCCACTATGGAGCTGGTGAGAAATGAATTGATACGGGCCAGCCGTTTCTGAACACTATACACCAAGTAATCTGCATAATGTATATCCTTAGATCAGATAGATAGATTAAAAGAGAAACCTGGTACAGTCAAAACAGAGGCAATCGAAACGAAAAATGTAGGGTACCGTAAGAAATCAATAAGTGGTCATTGACAATGGGGAAACTTTTTTTGCCAAAAAATTAAGGACTGATGTGAAAGTGGAATACACTGTGGTCATGATTATAGTTAGAAACACAAGAAGGAAAGCTTACAATGATAAACAAAAAAGAATAACACCGAAAACATGTTCGCAATACCAGAAAGATAAAAATGACTTAGGACGACGATTAAGCATACTGCCATGTGATCACTAAAATGCGTTATGGCTCCTAACTGCCGAGAATCTATCGTCATATACTAAACCTAACATTACCCATAAATAATGTTAATGGTAACACTATAGTTGGTATATAATCTAGAACTTTTTGTGCCCAACAGTTCTATTTTTCACTTATATATATCTCTATATAATAAGTAAGATTCATTGTAGCTTACTCTATCATACAATTCCTATTTCCAAAGTATCTTCTTTATTATCTTGCCGACTTCGTAATCAGTATCGACAGTAATTTCCTTATACCATAGAATTAAATTTATCTTCTCAATTGAGATCAGATTCTCCTCTGCCTCAATAATATCTGCAAAACATTACAAACATTTACTAAGAAAACGCATTATATACTGGTACTAGAACAAACGAATATGATCTTCGACAGACTGCTCAGTTTCAACCTTCATATGGAATTTTGTGTGTGCTTTTTGTATTTGTTTAAATAGGACACATGCTAGTACTCCAAACATCGTAATAGTAATAACTGTAAGGCAGTAATTATTTACAATAAATATACACGATACATTTTGCTTTTGCACCTCTCATTACACTGGCCGTAACTTGGGAATATGCGCTGGTTTACAGAACAGCGCATATATAAAATTGTTTGATGGGTGCTAATTGGAATGTTACCTGACTCATGCAACCCGTGCACACTTTCGGCGTAATTGCAATCTTGTTTACAAACTAATTTTTAATATACCGTAGCTTCAGGATAACGTTAGAACTTTACATAAAAGCTATACATGGTTAACTAGTAGGAAGATAACATGTATGATGTCTTTCCCAGATTCATGATGAAATAGAACTTTGATGGATTTAAATTTTGATTTCATACTCATGGCGTGTAGACCGAATTCTAAAGTATTGCGATAAACAAATGGAACCTGTAGACCACCGTATCGAAGTGACCACGAAGACATTTCCCTACTACTTGTACTGAACCATACGGATTTCTCCAAACAAGGAGTTTCACATATTTCCAGATGGTCTCAAAGTACGGCTATCGATCAACGTTGAAAGAAATGACGTGATTCGAGATAAATTCCAGAAAAGACAATGGTCTTCAAATGACCGTGAATTTGCACCTCCAATTTAGAAATAAACCTACAAATATAAACTATACTGATTGATGACTTTGTCGTGACGATGGACGCAGGTGAGAGATGAGTTCAGAGAGTAGTAGGAAATATACCTTATGATCCTCGAAAATTAATATTTATATCAGTGATAAAAGACGTGCTCAAACACTACAATGTTTCCAAACTGACACTGATAACTTAGCGATGTGTGACATCTTCGTCATTACAGTGTGACAACTACATTGGTCCTAAATAAATGCATTATTTCTATTCCTGATAAATTAACATGCACCTCGCAAATTAATTAACAAACATGTGGGTAAAAAAGGTTGATGATGCCATATATAGTAGAGCATGACCTTCGGTTCCAGATCTGGAATAGTAGGCAAGGAGTGGCAAGGTTGAGGGACGTCCGGTTTGTTGTCCATGGGTACGGTGGTGGATTGTCCTAGGCCGTCACCCCGGCTAGTGTTTGTCGTTAACTAAAGTCACTCCGATAACAAATAATCCTCCATAATCGATCTTTATCAACAGAACTGAACAATGTCACGCCACCAAAGATATTGGATAAGTCTGCACACCGAGAATAAAACTAACGAGCAAATGGAGACCAGTTCCTCGATCAAGTAAGAATCACGATGATTTGCCGCCTTAAACAAGAAGATTTAAACACCAAACGGAAGTTCTGTATGGAAGTACCAATACGGTACTTCCACCAAATGTTCCGTTTCGTCTCGAATCTCCAAAAGGAATGTATGTGGAATACGGGGATGCAGCGAAAGGGACACTCAGACAATAACGGTGCTAGAAATTAGAAGATTTAGGATAGCACCAGGATTTATTCCCCTGTAGATACAGGTATGTGTGTATGTATGTATGTATGTATGTATGTATGTATGTATGTATGTATGTATGTATGTATGTTAGATCCTCCTGCAAGCAGGAACTTGCGAATAAGCCTCATTGGCTTATCAAAGCCACAAGCTTACCGAAGTCAGTCTCTTAGATTCATATTTATCGTGGATCCATGATTATGAATTGTCAATTGTCAACAACTGTAAATGTAACTGTTAATGGACGACATACATTAATCTTGGAGTGACTCGAACTGGGGACCTTATTATTGGAAGGCACCGGCGTTAACCACTGTTTAACCACATACAGATTTAACCACATACAGCTTTACTACTTCTCCGAGGCTTAAGGCCAAAACCAAGTCTCTCTAACTCCAAGACCCGTAACATTAGTATTTTACATGATTGAATAATTAAACACTTTCATTCATTCATAAGTAACAACATGTGTGAAAGAAACAGTCGTAAACTCGCAGTTTATGGTCTATCGACAAACACGTCATCATTATAATTTTAAGTGACATTTAAAATCATGACGTTTGCAAAGGTTTCTGTTAAGAATTGTTCTACAGTATTTTCACATTTAAAGATTAGCTATTTGTGTTACATTGATCAGGAAAATCCAATAAATATGTTATTGCAAGGATTAAGAAAGCTGAAGGAATATATACCTTCATTTTCACTGCATGGCAGTCAAAAGTATCTTAATCACCTGCATTCTCCAATTTGTTCTTGTAACTTTCATAGTAAAGTTAACTACAAGTATGCGCATTGGTGGGAAATTTCCGCTATTCTTTAACATGAAATTTTCACAAAGGACGCAATCATCTTACGATCTTTCAACAGAAATGTATATACACTTTCCTTTCTAGCACAATATATGTGTTCCTCACTCCGAGCAAAATAATTTATGATTTTAACTTTCCTATTCCTCCGTCGGAAAGACCGCTGATTACCTTGGAAAGCAGTGGCGATGAGTTGGGGTGTACAGAGAGTGTTTTGGGGCTTGAGGGTGGTGTAATATCCAGCTCATTCTTTCCGACGGAGGAATAGGAAAGTTAAAATCATAAATTATTTAATGTGGATAAAATCATGAATAACATGTATTAATTCTTGAATTTAAATTTTTCTTGAACATTTTTGTATATTTTGATATTGAACAAGAACCAAGTGAGAAAGGTCTAGGTATATTCCGTTTTGAAAGGTACAATGAAATTTTTCCATTAGATTATCATAGATATTAAACCCCTATAAAACCCTTATATTAAACCATTATAAAGTTCACTTCGTTAAAGAGTTAACCTTTCCTTCACAATGATATAGTTAACATCTTCTATTTGATGTATGGTTGTCATTGGAACTCATCTACATAACTAGAAAATTCAGCTATCATATTAAAAGTATATTGTATTGCACATGATGGAACTTCACCTTTACGGTTAATAGGGAATGATCATCTATCCCAGTATGTCATTCACAAGACACCTCTATCCGGAAAAATTTGAGATTTAATATCACTTCTTCTTGAGCTCTCAACCTGAAAACACCAGTCCAGTACAACTCGGCAAGATGCATCTTATTATTTCATTTTGTATTTTCGGAGCCTTTGTCTCAAGTCTCCAAGTGTCAGGAAACACAATGGTAAGTTTCTTATATGTTCATTTCTTTGCATGCCTCATTTTGTAATGAAACTTTAAAATTAAACTATATTACCTGACTTTACATGTTTGTTGTCATGATCTGATAGAAACTGAGTAATTGAGATTTGTAAGTTGTATAAATCACCGTTCGTCCTAAATATTTTTCGGCAATGAATTTCTATTTGTTTTTTTTCCAAAATTGTTTCATTTTCTGATAATTGAGTTACTTGACGGACAACTGAACAAACTTAAAGAAACAAGTTTTTTCTCACAGTCTGATGAATCTCGATCGATTGATAGTTACAACTCATTGGGGATTAATTTATATGAAGACTCAATTTGATTTTAATTTTCGGGTGGTACATTATCTTTAAAGGTAAATTTACTTTCAAAGACAACGTGTTTTTTTTAGTTCAAGAAGATCGCATCATGAACGATGGGAATAAAACCTCAAAGGACTTAAAATAAACGAAAAACATGAGAGTCAACTAGTAGATCGTTACAGTTGATAGTTGATGTTACAGTTCTGTGTGTAATCGAATTATAGTTTAGATTGAACATCCGAAAATTACAATCAATCATGTTTGGTAAATTTTAAACCAAATTGTATAATGTAGCGGTTTAAACCTGTCCATCACGTTTGTATTTTCAACAATTCATAATAACTTTACGAATAGTAGAACAAACTGATGGGAGGGAATAATTTTGAAGAAAAGATCAAGTCATGGTTGGAACAACATGTTTTAATCAACGAATTAAACATAACCGTTCTTGCAAACGTAAAATCTTTACCTATACAGAAGAACATCGTCGACACTTAATATAGTGTTCTTCTAAATACATTTTATTATTTATTTATTTATTAGTTTAAAAAAATATCTCTGTCTTTGCAATATATGTATCACCTTTATTTAAATTATAAAATAAAATGTTTTACTCGGTGGCACATATTATTAGTAAAATATTATGTATATAATGTCTAATATCTAAAACATTTTCGAACAGTATCAGCTGTTTCCTTCAAATTAGCTTTGTAAATTTCAAAACAATATTACAAAACTTCATTCAGTACCTTCGCAAAACAATCAAAATATACTTAATCTTCACATGATGCGATGTATTACATGCAAGAGGATTTTTAAAATATAATATTTTACTCGATGACACATATTATTAGTAAAAAATATATCTCACTATACAATGTCTAATATCTAACACAATTTTCGAAAAGTAGCAGATACTTCCTCCAAATTAGCTTTGTAAATTTCACAACAATGTCATAAAACTTTATTCAGTACCTTATCAAAATAATTTAAATTACATTTAAACTTAAACAGATTTGTTTTAATCTATGTCTCATGTTGCGATGTATTACTTGTAAGAAGAATTTTAAGTAATCATAAAAACATTGGCGATCAAACGCGTGGTTGATATATTATTTTCTAAATTATGAAAACGTATGATGCTCTAGTAACTTTAAATTCAACTAATCGAGGTCGTTTGTGTAACCAGCCATTAACGTTGACATGGAACTTGATTGTTTCTCTTATACTTTTTTGAAATAAAGTTGCACGTTAACTATGTCTGTATGATAACGTTATATCCTTTGATATTATCTTTGGTCAGTAGGTATTTCTTCTAAGCATTATCTTTCATTTGTCATTAACTCTCTATGACCTTTGGATTGTGTGCCAATACTATCCTGAAAACTTTCAATCTTTAACGATACTATATGAAGCAAAATAAGTTGTCTACTAAACAGAGTTACATCTGATTTAACGTCTCTTTAAAGATTTTAAGAGTATTACAAATCTCCCAAAATATAGCTTAATATAGTATTTAAATTTATTTTTCTTCGAAACATGACTCACAACATGCCAAAAGCTTTACGAATCATAACTAACTTTAATTCAAAATGAATAATTGATAAGCAATGGTAACAATCATGATATCGATTACCAATATTATCAATACTATGAAGAATTACAACTTCTAGTTTTATTATTGTTTCTTTTTGTTCGATATTCCATAAAATTTATTTGAATTTTTTCCGCTTTATGTGCAAAATATTAAGGGCAACTGACATTAGGTCCCATAATAGTTGTCTGCTACTTGAGTTTTACTCACCCCCACCTTAATTTATAGTAAACACACTGGACCTATGTAAATGAGCCGAATACGTGGTATTATAGATTGCTATTACAGTCGTGATTTTGCTTAGTTGTAAGGAAAAATAAAAAAGACTGAACTTTAAAACTTTAACGTACTTGGTATTATTGTTTATAAATGTCGTTATCTTCCACTGTAGCTTTAGGTTTCAAGAATAACGTACGAATTTGCTATTTTCGTTAAATTGTAGTTAGTTGTACTATCGCGAAATCGTCTTTTCTATTAGCTAACTATACACAAAGGTCGAATATTTCCCATACCATTATTTTGCTTTTCTGAAAGATATCCGTTGTTTAGATTAAACTTCACTGAATGTGTATCAGATTTCAATAATCCGTTGACAGAAATAACGTTTGTAAAGATCGATGACGTTCACATATTTTTAATATTATTCTTTCTGAAGTGACAAGTGAATTCTTCTTATACTGAGAAACATAATAATAGATCATGTTGTAAAAAAAAAACACAACTTCGAATTTTATTAAGATTCAAGTGAAATAATAATGAGAACAATGCAATTTGTCTCGTAAAGTTATGTTTCCTCCTTAATTTATGATGGTTCTCCTATAAAAGATAGCGTTGTTATTTTTATTCTCTCACATATTTTGTTCCATATGGTATGAAAGCCAAGAACTTGGCAACAAAGAACTAAAGAAGCTTAAAAAGGGAGCTTCTCATAGTCTCATATTGAAGCTGCATATATAGATCTCTGTAACAATTCAAGATATATATATAGTTCACAAGTATCGTAGGAGTTTGCGAAGCTGTTAGGACAATCAGCCTACATTGGTGCAGCTTCAAAATTTAGTAGAGATCAGTATATATTTGATTTATCTTGGCCTCATAAAAACCTTGTTTTCATTTAGTACGGCAATACTTGCGTCTTCTCACATGCATATTCGATTTGGTAAAAGTTAATTGTTTGGTCAAAATATGATTTTGTAGTTAAGTATTTCCCTTCCGTGTGCTAATTTGATACCTTCCATTTAACAAACTTTCTGCAAAGTGAAAGTCACATATCTATGTAGGCAATTTTGCTCCATTAATCAAAATTTCATCATTCAAATGGTGAAGGTAAGAGTCGAAGGTTTTGAAATTTGTTTCGAATGATTTGATATTTGTTAAATCAAGCGTATCGAGTTTATTAATTACTCTTTAATTAAATTTAATTTGGTACCAAAAAAAAGATGATGATGTCCTTGTTTATTATTTGAAATCTTACTTGCTGATTAAGTTTAAGAGTGTTGTAAGAAAAACAAATGCAATTATTGATATGATTGTTTGCAACCGGTGTTATTATAATCATCGCTTGACTGTTTAACATATTCTCTACAATACAGGACATGGAAAGAAATGAAGGTTTCTCAAGGAATAAGAGAAGTACTAATTCAGGTAAGAAGGTGAATTTATTTCACAGTGTTAATTACCAATTAACTACAAAACTAATACATTGTTGATTCTACTGGAGTGCATGTAGTAGCCTTTGTTTGCATCGGTGGGAGTGGGGTGAAGAACGGACAAAAGCAGAGTTACCGGTGAATTTCCATCAACAAAGTAAGAAAACAAGGACTCATGCTAGAGCAGAAAAAATGTATAATTTTTTCGGGAAATAACAACGTTTAACAATTTGTTGTACTTTCACAGATGCTTCTTACTTTTTCTATCAACAACCTGACTTCCCTCGAGATTGTAAGGAAGTCTTTGAACAATGTGACGGGGAATCTTCAGACGGGGTCTACCTCATACAACCAGACGGATACCTTGAACCATTTCCTGTGTACTGTAACAACACTGTAGATGGTGGGAATTGGATGGTATGGTTTTAACTCTGTCTACATTAGCTTCCCAGCTTTCACAGACGACTGTAAACTAAAAAATGAATTAGTTGATTTTCATTGAAGTGACTGGTAAACTTTCGTTTAGTATGAGTGTTTGTTTAAAATTGTCTATACCTGCAAAAGAGAACAACGTAGCAGTTACGACGCCTATGAATTATAAAGATCGATGTGAACGTACTCTAAACATTAAGAAATACGCGTGATTCTTAATATTAAAACATGTTCTTGATCTATACAGGTTATACAGCGACGCATGGACGGTAGTGTAGAATTCAACCGTGACTGGGAGGATTACAAAAACGGTTTTGGCTTTCCACATCGCGAATTTTGGCTGGGTAACGAGAAACTAGCTTACATTACAAATCAGAAAGACTACGAAATCAGATTTGACTTTGTTTCAAAGAGCGGTGATCCACATTTCGCTAAGTACAACCTCTTCCGTGTGAGCGATGAAGGAACTTTGTACAGACTGGTGGATGTTGGAGACTACGACTCGACAAGTACACTAAGTAAGTCTTCCATTTCATAGCACTGATGTATGCTATGTTGTTTGATAGAGTGTTTATATAGGCTACATGTGCTACACTGACCGAGAGACGTGTATGATGCGCCTAGAGTGCCGTAACTCCTGAAATTGACATATCATGTCCTATAAATTGGCATATGTCAGTTTCTCGCAGTAGGCACTGTTTATAGAAATGACACTGTTTAAAAAACATTGTTTTATACACATCAAAAGAGAAAAGCAAATGTGACTTGTAATTGGCTAAAATGGACTGCAGTATTTAAATAAACAGTTTTAATATCGGTTCCCTGGCATCTCCTTCAATATGTACCTGGCATTGAAAATAAATGTGCAAATTCCACAAATAGAACAGGTGACATTTTGATGCAGTTTGGTTTGAAGTTTCAAAATTTCTTTTCACTTTTTTAGTGATTTATTAAACACATAATACAAAACTTGGAAGGTTACGTTGACATGCACGAAATATAAATATAAAGAAATATGACACCATCTTGCTTCCTTTCTTGGATAATTTTTGGCAAGCAGGACTTGTTTGTGGGGGTATCCTATTTCTTTGATGAATTGTATTAGTAAGAACTGGCAGACATTACGTGACAAGGATTTTATGATGTATTTAACTGTATCCATTCAAAACATTTACTGCTCTCAATCTGAAATATCATCAAGATTCAGAGCTAACAATGTTACGCAGATCACCAATCAACTAACACCGACGTATGAAGTACAAATTATGATACATTTTAAAGTAATCCAATGGATGTTAGGAATATACTTTGCACTTTGTTGGGACCTTCTACAGTTTAAGTGAAGCTTTAACATTTGTTTTTCTTGTTTGGTTGTTTTAAGTTTACCCTAACGAATAGAGTGTCAGTAATTCACAAATACTCTTGTCATACCAAATTTTTACCTCTTAATATTGATAAAAGATACACGGTTAATCAAGTTTGCAAGTCGTTAACTGAGACAGCATTTCTAAAGATTTAGTTAAAGAACAAGGAGATATATAATTCTTATTAGCACAATTATTGTGATGACCAGTGTTCTCAACATCAAGACTTTTGTGTTTGTTCCGCTCTTGATCTTACTTGGATCTGACCATTTTAAATTAAAAACAATATTCAGTAGGAATTATCAAAAGGCTTTGTTTTACAATTTGGTGGTACTAAAAAACACGTTCGTGCTTTATTCTGTTACTAAATGCAACATGCGGTATAATATGCAATTGGAAATGACCCAATTGCAAACTTAATTATCAGAAATGTACAATGTAAAACCAAAGTTGGGTAAACATTTGCCCCCAAACAAGTAAAATACACACAATAAATACGCATTTATCCAACCAAAAAATAAGAGTAAACGTTTGCCATAAAACAAGTAACATGAAGTCAATAGGTTACCAGTACTATGTAAAATATTTGCCCAACTTTATTACAGTGCAACATATGGTATAATATGAAATTGGAAATGACCCAATTGCAAAATTAATTATCAGAAATGTACAATGTACAAATGTAAAACCAAAGTTGGGTAAACATTTGCCCCCAAACAAGTAAAATACACACAATAAATACGCATTTATCCAACCAAAAAATAAGAGTAAACGTTTGCCATAAAACAAGTAACATGAAGTCAATAGGTTACCAGTACTATGCAAAATATTTGCCCAACTTTTTTACAGTGCAACATATCGTATAATATGAAATTGGAAATGACCCAATTGCAAAATTAATTATCAGAAATGTACATTCTTAAAGTCAACAAAACATATCCAGTTCCAATTATATATGGTATACAAAAATATAATAGTATTAATCACTGATATTGTAAATACTAAGTCAAGATTATCTCTTCGAGGAATAGCATATCTTCATCAAGGTGAAAATAATGCCATTTCAGCCGTTTATCTGTCCTCAATATGAAAATAAACAATTAAAAGATATATACATTAGCCCTTTGTTTTTAATATTCAATTAATTACTTACATGGTAACACAAAGTATAATTAATTAACAGTTCTAATCAATCTCTTTCTTGTTTTTTATTGCAGGTTACGATGCTTTGCCTTACAACAAAGGAATGGCTTTCACAACAAGAGATCGCGACAATGACCTTAATTCTTCCAACTGTGCTAGTGGTTATAATGGTTGGTGGTACAAGCATTGTTCTTATACGTATCCCAATTATCCATGGAGTAGTGGTCCATATTGGAATAACTTTCCCGGCGGTAATCACAACATCCAATATATAGAGATGAAGATACGTCCAGTTGAATAAAGAAGAACTAAAACATATAATACAGCTGTATCAAGACAGACATTACATGGAGGCAACTTAGAAACAAGTTACATTGGTGAAAATTATTTATTAATCTGACGTCAAAGCTCATTTTGGAAAAAAGCTTGTATGCAAAAGCCTACAGCGATCTTCTCAAATTCAGTTGTACTCTCCATAACGACGTCCAAGAAGATGTGTGTTTTATAACAACAATTCTCTGTCGTTTGCCTAATGTCTAAACAGACTCATGTTTATTACTTAATGAAGATAATAAACTTGTATCGTTAATTCGTAGAACATATTCTTCTTGTTATTAAAACATGTTTTGAAAGTAGCCTGCGCTATTAACAACACATCATCCCCTTGCAATTGACATAAGAATATG
>JAIPMN010125819.1:0-16174 GCA_020650975.1 Apostichopus californicus | reverse complement strand
ATTGCCTTCCTATAGTGTCTATGGAGGATGGTTCGTCTCATGCCTAACATCATCAATGAGTTGGCCGTGGAGAAGATTCTACTTGACATGCATAACTTTCTCAAGGCATTCCCATCTCCTGTGTGGAAGGAGAAACCCAGCGATACACCACTTAGGACAGTCAAAACAATGTTACATTCTCTCGCTAAGATACTTGGACCAAAGGTAATTTCCCGACACTGTATTCTGACATTTCAGATTTAACCAGAATAAAGCACTTTACATATTTATCTTGTATCTGCCTCATTCATATTGTAATCCCTGGTAATAATGTTTATGGTGTTTCTGTTTGTTAGAGTGTGTTGCATAAATGAGGTTACATTGCCAGTGTCTCGTAACTGATCTTATCTTTCTATTAGATATCTGTGATGTGTCTCTAAGCAACACAATATCTTTTGTTATTTGGATTTCACATAGTCTCACAAATGCTTAGAGTTGAAGTTGTTAGAAATCTTAACGATTGAAGGGAGAGCCTCTGTCTGTTCCTGCAGGTGTTGACACAGTTAACAGAAATCCCAGATCCTCAAGAGTCTGAGCTAGAAGGATATCTAAAGAAGGTACTTAAGAGCAGCCAACGAACCAGTAACAGCACAGAACAGCTGAATGGCTCATCATCAGACTCAGAAAAGAACCTTCCACAGGTAACCCCTTTATCTATCACTTGTGCAATAGATCATCATCATGTGATTATATGTTACTTGCTTGTTATTAGAGTGAAACAAACATGATATTGTGTTGTAGATATAGAAACACTTATGCAATAGATCATCATCATCATGGGATTATAATGTTATTTGCTTTATATTAGAGTGAAATGAACATGATATTGTGTTGTTTCAGTCAGATAGCAGCTCTTTAATTAGATGACATATCTTTTGTTCATAATAATTTTTTAGTTATGTTGACAATTTTAGAGCTAACTGCTTGGAGTGTCGCCAGAAGCCAGTTATTTTCTTGTACATGTACCACTGTGATCTTTTTGGTCTGTTTATAATTATATAGCAGATTGGTGAACGAACTCCAAGAAGACCATCAGCGAAAACAAATGATTTATTGGCAGAAATATTTAAGAAAATTGGTTCTAAGGAAAACACAAGAGAGGTAAGTCATACATTTATTTACACTACTTTAAACAGTATTGGCAGTTTTAATAGGTAGATAAGGAGTGTTGGACCTCTACAAAAACCATGAAATGAGTCTTTACTTCGATTTGTTTGAGAACAGTACATTTTGGTCAGAAGTTTCATGCATAATGAAGGGTTACCCTTGGGACTGAAAGTAGGAACAAAGGAGCAGCTTTAGGACAGCACTAGGCTGATGCCTCTTACAAGCAAACAATAATACCTGCCATATTTTATTAATTTAGTTTCACCAACACTACTTACATCACATAGTACATAGTCTGGTTGTACATTGCTATTCTCAATATGTTTACCTTACAGTTTTAGGAGTCAGGGCAGATGTTGAATATTCCAGTCCTAAACTTGATATCACAACATCTCTTGATCTTCTGATATAAATAACTTTCTCAATAATGTCTTAACTTTTATGTATTCTCACTTTCATGATAGGGTTTAGCTGAGTTGTATGATTTCAAGCAGAAGTTCCCAGAGGTGAACATTGATCCATTCCTGAAGAAGACGTCTCAGTTCTTCCAGTCATACATTGAGCATGGTCTGAAGACAATAACCTTGGAGAGGGAGACACCCAACACCAAGCTGTCCTCAGCTGGAACTTCACCAGTCATTACACCTAATCCTGGTAACAATTGTTAATCCCTGTATGCCTTCCCCAGGGAATTAACTTGCCTGCATAGTCTAGCTTAAAAAGAAAGAATATAGTTTGGTCAATATGTGTCAATAGACAGTCATTTACTTTTACAATTTCAAAACCCTGTTTTGGGATTATTTTGCAATATAAAGACAACTTCACAACAAGAAACTCAACATATGTTCTTGTCTACAAATAGGGTGCACCCCTGCTTATACCCTTCTCACTCAGACAACCAAGTCCCCCCCTTCTCTCCCCAATACCCATGTTATTGTTCACTTTTGCCTGTCATCCCAGGAATTTCCTTGGGGCTTAGCACGATGAATGGTTGTTCAATATCTTCAGCCTAGATCACTGACAAGCTTTTACTCTGATGGCCTTAAACATGGAATGAACTGCATGTACATTTCCAAACTATTTGGAAACCTTGAGTGAGACAATTGTGTCAAATGATAGAAGGTTAAAAATTGATCAGCAAAGACAAATATTTGACCCTCATATTCTTGTCACCTTCAAGTATTTATGGATCTTTGACTATTTGGCACTTTCTTCTATTCAGGGTTTGGAATTACTTTGAGAACAAACAAGTTGTGGAAGTCTGCAATGGTTGTAGCCCTCCCAGGGCCCTAATTGTGACCAACTGAAAGGCTCCAAACATTCTCTGTAGAACATTCAATTTTCATTTCATTCTTTTCAATCACTGTTAAGGTAACAGATATTGTCATTGTTGGTTTTTAATGATTGGTTATATAAGTTCTTGTAGAGTGACATAGGTTTTAAAGCATCAAGTACTTGTTATATATTTATATTTAGAGTCTGGTATTCCTGGTGACGCAGATTCAGGAGACATGACAAACTACCTGGAGAGAATCAGAGTCCTTCGTGCCAAATGCGGATTTGAGAACAACCCTGAAGATGTACCCAGTGAGGGCAGCAGGCAGATGGTGAAACCAGCCAGTAATCCCAGCAATCTTGACTCAAACAAGGATGTAAGTATGCACTGAGGAGAATGTTGGTCCTGTGAGGGGAATTGGTTTTGATTATTTAAACGCTTTGTAAGCTTCGAATTTAAATACCATGATGTTTGTCTTTTAATCAGTAAGTAACCATTCCAGGCTGTTCCATTCCTTCTTTCTGCTGAGAGATCTTACTGTCCTCATGCCAGGGTCTCCAGCTTACACCTTTAACTTCAATTTATCTGGAGTCTAGGAAATCTCTTTTTAATTCAATACACCATAACTGTCTCTTCCTTGAATGTGAATTATTGATTGACCCATACATAGGAAGATAACCAGCTCCTGACTCTCATAACCACACAACATTGAATCTATTACATGTTACAGTGTTATTCAATTATGTTCACTTTTGGCTAAGATCACCCGATCCGGAGGGTCAAACTAGGATTATTTTTATATTCCTTGCCAGAGGCAAAAAGAATCTATCTGATGGTGATGGCATGTGTGTTTATGTTACACCTTCTTATAAAGACTAACTAAAAAAGTCATGATGGATTAATGTCATACATAGTACCTGGATCCACCGTATTGAGTACAAGAGCCTTTGTTATATCTGTGAAGTTCAAAGGTCATTTGAGGTCAACAGAAGTCATCAAAGTCTGAAAACTTTGTAAACTTGATGTGAGAACTCAAAAGCTACATCTTTGTCGAAGCTCATTCTTGGGATATAGATCCCCCTTGGTGAGCACAAGAATCTTTTTGAAATTGTTGGAGGTTGGAGTGGTATTTGAGGTTAGTATAGGGCAAATCTGAAAACCTTTTAGAGATGATAACTTCTTCCTTCATAGGTAGGTGTGCATTTGTGAAAGAATCTGGCTTATCACATTTAAAGTGTAGGATTTTTCCCTCATTACAGAATGTACCAAAATGTGATTTATTTAAGTTGTTTCTTGTATGAATGGAGGGCAAATACCAACAAGCTACTCAAATTTTTTACGGGCGGATTTTTATTTGAAAGAATAGAGATTTTTCAAGTTTTGTTCAAAGTGTTGAACACTTACTGCAAATAAGCTAGTCGTCTGTCGGACAACCTAAGCAAGGTTTTATGTTGTCAGACAACCTAAGCAGGGTTTAGGTTGTCAGTCAATTAAGCAGGGTTTATGTTGTCAGACAACCTAAGCAGGGTTTAGGTTGTCAGTCAATTAAGCAGGGATTATGTTGTCAGACAACCTAAGCAGGGTTTAGGTTGTCAGACGTGATTGTGGACGATCGGTTGAACGTTGAATTTGAGCCCTGGATTTGCAATGTGTTAGCAATAACTGATCATGCTGGTTGTGTAGCAATGTTAAGCATGATCTGTTACAAAATTCAGGTAAGTCAATTTCAAGTAAAAGCATTGAATGTGTTGAGTATGGTTATATTGATAGAGATGATGTTATCTTTTAAATTTGTTTTGAATTTTCAGAATATAATCTTTGAAGTACTTGATGTGGAAGTTTGTTAATAATTAGTTAGTTCATTTTGTAAGAAGATCTAGAAGTGGATTGTTTTCATACTATAAAATATTAGTCATGAGGTATTATCTTCTATTTAGTCGATTCCAGATGATAAATTCTCTAGCTTATGTAGAGCATCGAAGGTTAACGTTAAATAGCAAAACTTTTTTCTCCACTGTTTTGTTTGCATTTTTTATTTGTTATTCAATGTTTGTAAAGATGATTCAGACTTCATGTAATGTCATTTTTTAAAATTTTTCTTCTATTCACCTTTGCAGTATTTCATTTACTATTGAAATATTCTTGCAGATTTAAAATGAGATGTACAAAGTTCTCTATTCTCTGTTTAATGACCTCCCATCACATCTTACTGTTATATTCAATAATTGGGAGCTTTTAACAGATAATTAATAACTAATGTTAATTGATGTGATAATTGAAACACATAATTTGCTTTGATAATGTAGAATAGTTTGGCTTTGTCCCCCTTGGCAAGTGACCAACCCATAATGCTTCATTTATGACCTTGTATTGACCCTTGACCTTGCATTGACCCTTCACTCGCAGTCTAATGCTACTAATGTACATCAAGGACTGTACCAACCATCTCGGGTAAGATTCATGCCATTCTCTTTCAAACTGATGTTTTTCTTCTCCTCCTGCTGTTCATGGCCTTTGTCTTTGTCTGCTCAATGTCTTGTGTTTTTCTTACTAAGTTATCTCTGGGCAAGTGGAAGGGGACTGGTTTGTTGGATACTGGCGGATGCCTTCTTTTCAAGGCTTTCTGCTGTATTCACGTCTTTGCAAATAAGGCAGTAGTGATGTTTGAGGATGTGTTTCTTTTTTAACCCAAAGATTGGGACATCAATTCACAAGCATGGCAAATAGCATGACATAAAAACCAAACGCAGTACTTTCAGTAGTGATAGTGTTTAAACAACTTTGTTAAAATGTATGTTTCAAGGTGATGTAAATAATGTGGTACTTGACATCTTACAAAGGTTATTATAATATAGGTTAGTTATTATGTTGTAATACTTGAATGTCCTTAATTTCATTGTAGTGTCTTATAAAGTTGTGAATTAACATTCTCACAATTTTATTAAAACAGTTATCGGAGAAGCTACTCTCGAGAAGCTGGTCCAAGATTAGATTTACATTAAAGATGTATGTTTAAGGTGACAGGGTAGTTACCTGCCTGTTTGTATACAACTATGAACTAAAACATTACAACACATTGAGATGCACAGCACCAAAGATAACAATATATGCATCAGTAGAACTCAAGATAATGATAGACATATCTCAATACTGGTGGCTTTAGATCAAATTCTTTAAGTTTGGAAGGAGAATTAGTAAAAGGAAATATAAGTTTGCTCTGTTATCTAATTTGTAAACTAAGATTGCTTGATAACAGTATGATAATGAAGCTGATATGCCATGCAAACCATTGCATTATCTTTAAGGACTCACTCCAAACCAATGATTCATCCATTATTACAGACCCACATAATTGTATAATCCTTTCATACCCACTGCTAAATCATCCATCCAAATAGACTACACCTTGTTAGATCACTCATCCTCACAGATAAATACCTCTCACCGATGCATCCTTCCTCATTACAGAACCTCACCAATGCATCCTCCCTCATTACAGAACCTCACCAATGCATCCTCCCTCATTACAGAACCTCACCAATGCATCCTCCCTCATTACAGACCCCTCATCAATGCATCCTCCCTCATTACAGAACCTCACCAATGCATCCTCCCTGATTACAGACCCCTCATCAATGCATCCTCCCTCATTACAGAACCTCATCAATGCATCCTCCCTCATTACAGACCCCTCATCAATGCATCCTCCCTCATTACAGAACCTCATCAATGCATCCTCCCTGATTACAGACCCCTCATCAATGCATCCTCCCTCATTACAGAACCTCATCAATGCATCCTCCCTCATTAAAGAACCTCACCTATGCATCCTCCCTCATTACAGAACCTCACCAATGCATCCTCCTTCATTACAGAACCTCATCAATGCATCCTCCCTCATGACAGAACCTCATCAATGCATCCTCCCTCATTACAGAACCCTCATCAATGCATCCTCCCTCATTACAGAACCTTATCAATGCATCCTCCCTCATTACAGACCCCTGATCAATGCATCCTTCCTGTTACTTTACCCTCATTGCATACTCCATATCTTGTGACATCAATAAATCCAGAACATGAAAGAGTTTTCCACTTCACTTAATGTACATAAATGTGGCAGATGAATTCCATAATTTGTTCCAATGTCCTGCATTTTCTAAACAATGAAAAGTCCATACTGAGGCCAACTATAGGCAAAATCTCAGCATTAATAAAATGTATCAAAATGTCATACTATAATCAGATCCCACACTGTTGCATCATTTCATAACAGTCTCACAGGATCATAAAAATTCTGCAAACCAGATATTAATAAAAAAAGTGAAGCTGTCGACATCCTTTTGTTATCAACTTTGTTGAGGTGAATCAAAATGCAAGCATATTCCTTGTCTATCAACCAATTACAATACAGTATCATCTTGTGTTCTAGTTATTTGCTTAGATGGAATATTATCCATGTACAATACATGTTATTATAGTACACAATGTTGTAGTATTAGTACATAATGTCCCTATACAATGATGCATGTATTACATACACAGTGGAATATTATCCATGTACAATACATGTTATTATAGTACACAATGTTGTGGTATTAGTACATAATGTCCCTATACAATGATGTATGTATTACATACACAGTGGAATATTATCCATGTACAGTACATGTTATTATAGTACACAATGTTGTGGTATTAGTACATAATGTCCCTATACAATGATGCATGTAGTACATACACAGTGGAATATTATCCATGTACAATACATGTTATTATAGTACACAATGTTGTGGTATTAGTACATAATGTCCCTATACAATGATGTATGTATTACATACACAGTGGAATATTATCCATGTACAGTACATGTTATTATAGTACACAATGTTGTGGTATTAGAACATAATGTCCCTATACAATGAATATGTAGTACATACATAGTGGAATATTATCCATGTACAATACATGTTATTATAGTTCACAATGTTGTAGTATTAGTACATAATGTCCCTATACAATGATGCATGTAGTACATACATAGTGGAATATTATCCATGTACAGTACATGTTATTATAGTACACAATGTTGTAGTATTAGTACATAATGTCCCAATACAATGATGCATGTATTACATAAGCTGTGGAATATTATCCATGTACAGTACATGTTATTATAGTACACAATGTTGTGGTATTAGTACATAATGTCCCTATACAATGATGCATGTAGTACATACACAGTGGAATATTATCCATGTACAATACATGTTATTATAGTACACAATGTTGTAGTATTAGTACATAATGTCCCTGTACAATGATGCATGTAGTACATACACAGTGGAATAAGATTTGTAGTACATTATTCTTACATGGTCAAACCTGTAGAACTTAATTCTTTGATGTACTTATATCTTGATTTATTGGTTAGGTATATTGTTAATGTGTTATATGAGGGCATTTATTGGACAAAGGTGCTCCAGCATTTAGTTAATTCTTCTCAATGATAGGGCTAGTGATCAGTTATTCTATACATTACCATAACAATGAGTACAAGGTTGAACTATGTACTTAACCAATGTATTGAAAAGATCGTTTCTCCACCTGATACTGACATAGAGCATAAGAAATAGTAAATGTTTTCAAGATGAAAGTATTTTTTAAAAGCTGTTACAGTATTAATGTTTGTTTCTCCTTGTTGATGTTTGCTTCAATTTGAATGCTTCCCTTAGTATTGCTGTAGAGTTGAGACTCCTTCTGTAGCTAATAGTTTCCTTGCTGTTTGTCTTCTTACACTAAACTAATGTAGGCCTCCTATGGTTTACATACAATGTCAATGGAGATGTTTGTTTTCCTTTGCTGTAATCTTTCTTTGTGATGTGTGGTGGATAATGTCCTATGTACTCTATCTATGATTGTTTGTATCTGTGTAAGAGCTGTATAGTGACTTGTATACTAATAGTATCTGTATGTAGCTTTGTTTCTGTCAAACTGATATGACAAACTGATCAAGAATCCTAATAGTTTGAAGAATTCTTTGACAGCAGCTTTTCTTTGATTTGGTTTATTTATTAATTTATAATTATTGTAATTATTAAGACATATTACAGGTCTATATCCTATTAACATATATTCTTAGTCAGTGTTGTTAGAGTGTATGTGTATATAGAGTGTTATAACATTTGAATATTTTAGTTTGAGATGAACCCTGAACACTGCCATACATCATTGCACTTGTGCAGCAATTCCACCATTTTGCATAGCATTTTGCGATGCTGGATATGCCTGCAGTACGTACAATAACAATGTACCAACATATGATAATGACTGTGTTACACCCGGTAGACAGTTAATATTACAAAGTGTGCTCTGTAGGCATTTAATCTAGTGTGATGTGAGTGTCTGGAATAATCTACTTCTGTTGTAAGTATATTCAAAGTTGTGTGAGTTTTAATCTTCATAGTGAGTTTATTTTATGAGGTTATTTTGTGTAGTCTTCCTATAACCTTCATTTGTTACAGAATCAGGATATTATATACTCAAGTGCCATTTGACTGTGTTAAGTAGTCTAGTGCTGATGTGAGGGTGATTGTTGTCTTTGCACTGTATTACTAGTGCTGACGTGAGGGTGATTGTGAGGGTGATTGTTGTCTCTGCACTATAAGTCTATTGCTGATGTGATTGTGAGGGTGATTGTTGTCTCTGCACTATAAGTCTAGTGCTGATGTGAGGGTGATTGTGAGGGTGATTGTTGTGTTTGCACTGTAAGTCTAGTGCTAATGTGATGGTGATTGCTTATATTCCACACATCTGTATATACTGGTTGCCTGTGTTCTCACTGGCAGTGCCAGTGATGTCCAGGAGTATACAGAGTTATACAGACCACATTTAACTACATACTATGGTGTTTTCCATCAAAAAAGTATGAAAAGAATCACTGCCCATATATCATTTACATGTTTGAGAGAGATGTGCTACTCTTGAACCCAAACTACAAAGGTGTGCTCTTCTCTCAGTAAATTCACCAGAAAGTTGCTTACATGCGTATAATCTCTTCCAGCGTTTTTGCTAAAGTGAGCATCATTGCAGTCTATTTGTGATCTGAATATTTGGTGATTTTGAAGAAGTTTGCTGGTGATGCTATCTGGCTGCATATTTCTCCTTTGTGTGCTAAGGTGTACAAATATTTAATTATTTGTAGAACCAATTATCTCATTCTTAAAGTTTTTTAGCAATTGAATACATTGGAAGAGCTATTAAGGTATTAACAGCGTAGACTCACATTACTGTTTTACACTTTTACATAGAAAGGTATGTCATTGACTGCAAGGAGGAGGGTCTAAGAATTAATCTTGACAATTAACAGAAGTTGTCTCTCTTTGTAGATTGTATACATGTTATAAGCTTAAGGAGAAAACAAGAATACAACCTGAACAATTATCATTACATTGATAATCTCTATCAGCTGAGATTAGGTTACCATCATTGATAAATGTTTAATAAATCCTTGGAAGTAAGTCGCATCCTAAAGTTTTCTTATATGATGGGATTTAGTGGTTTAGTCAAGTGAAAGAATTAGCTGTTATGACTGTTTAGTGTTGTAGCACCACCTTTTCTTGAGTCACCTTGTGTGTTGTCATTTGGAGATTTTTTTTAAAGTGTTTTTAAACTTGACATGTTTGATCAAAAACTTGGCCTGAATGATAATTATTTTTTTATAATGTTTTTAGGTACATGTAATTGTAGCAACTCATAATTCGAGTCCATTTGCATTTCTTTAATTATCAAGAAAGCTATTTCGTAACATTTGTGTTTACTTTATGGTAAAATGTTTGCTTGTTTTCTGATTTCAGATCACACTTGGCTCTAGTTCATCTCTAATACCAAGTAGTACAGCGCCCTCAGCGGTCCCTGATAATATGGAGGATCTCAAGAAGAGATTGGAGAGGATCAAGAGAGAACAAAAGAAGTGAACTGACCAATCAGCTGCTACCAAGAACTTGTGAATGAAATATCTAAATTGCTGGAAATGAGTTCGAATTTCAGAAAGAAATGTTTTCAAGGAGGTTTCTTTGAGGAAGTATGATGAATAGTTTGATTGCTGTTGTGCACAGCTACTTGCTTGTGGTGTATCTTAACTGTTGAACAGTCATATCTTACAACACACTTTGAACATTCATACATATATATGTGTTATTTGACAAATTGATGAACTACAAGATATGTCAATCCTTCATTCAATGCTTCCTTGCAAAAGTGACATGCCTGAGTGTTTGGACTTTATCAATATTATCAATCATGCAGCTAGCGAGGGAATGCTTATATTGTGGTTGTGGGAGTGTTAGTTTGTCAGGAACATGACCATTTACTTCTTTATTCTGGACAAGAAAGCAGCCCACCAAGTACAAATATCTTGCAAAGTTATCTTTTCATCTTAATTAGGTAATATTGATATTCCTCCAGCTATGCTTCACTCTTTATGCTGTTAAATATTCAGAAGGTGTAGCTGACAAGATTGCTGAGATGTTCTCTACCAGTGATACAAAACAAGTTTATATATCCTTTTCTATTTTAGCTACTTACAGGAATGTCTCAGTTTAATTCACGATTGATTTTACTCAAATAAAATCTTGTTAGGTGAAGTTAATGAATACTTAAGAGCACTTGATCAGCTGTTGAATATGAAATATATTTTACCATGATGTTCCTATTAATGTCCTCCATGATTGGAGAATATGGAAATATGATTTTTTGGTCTTATCAATTTATCAGACTTTCTCTGAGTTGACCTAATCTTGCTACAAGCAATTTTGGCTGGACTGGGATAAATCATATTGCAGCTTTTACTGCTAGAGTATGAATTAACTTTCCATTCCATCTAAATTCTGAATAGGATCTGTGTACTTATACAGTATATCACAATCGAAAAATAAAGCTATGAAATCTAGTGTTCAATTATGAGTGAATACATCAAATCAAATTGCATGAAAGGCTACATCTAAGAAGCTACTGTAGAGATTATTTGATAAATTGATACATTAATTTAAGACGCTACTGCA
The DNA here is from genome assembly GCA_020650975.1 of Apostichopus californicus. Taxonomy (NCBI): domain Eukaryota; kingdom Metazoa; phylum Echinodermata; class Holothuroidea; order Aspidochirotida; family Stichopodidae; genus Apostichopus; species Apostichopus californicus. The sequence goes on along the minus strand of JAIPMN010125819.1, from coordinate 4,690 downwards.
GAGTGTATTTGTTACATTAATCTAAGAAGCAACTGCAGAGTTTGTTTGATACATTAAGATCTAAGAAGCTATGCAGAGATTATGTGATACATTAATATCTAAGAAGCTATTTATGTGATACATTAATGTAAGAAGCTACTGCCGAGATTATGTAATACATTAAGATCTAAGAAGATACTGCAGAGTTTATGTGATACATTAATGTAAGAAGCTATGCAGAGTTCATTGGATACATTAATTTAAAGATTCTTAATATTTAGAACTTCATGTAAAGAACCAAACTGATATCATACAGTATTCTTAATACTTGTTGTGCGTGAATGCCTTTTTAATTGAGGTGTATAGTTGTCAAATGATACTATTATCATACTAAACTGGTTAGATAACCTGCATTATTTGCAATAAGAAACTCAAATTATTTGAAAGATATTATGAAATATCACAAACAAACTGCAGGGCATGCAGATGGCGGTGTTATTAGGTTTGCATGGAATTGATAAACTCTTCTTAAGGTAATGCTTCATAGAATTAAAAACCTTTAGCAAGTTAAGAAAAGTTGATAGAATGATATGGTGTTGTGCTTAAGTACAGTAGTTTATTAACAGCACATCATAGTAAAGGAGTATTCATACAGTAAAGCCTATTGACATGGAACCATTGCCTTGGAACTTCTATAGTGTTGTTTGTATATCAAATTGATAAAACATTTTTCCAAAGCGTTTTACTTTTGTTGGATGATCATGGAAACTCAAATTAACTTCAGTGATAGAAAACTACCCAGTAGTGGACCATGGTGTGTCAGTATCTATAACAGTCAACGATAATGTACTGGATATTGTAACTACCAGAATACATCATCTGGTAAAGATGGTATTTTAGTCTCTATACAGTCAATGATAATGTACTGGATATTATAACTACCAGAATACATCATCTCTTAAAGAAAGTTGGCAACAGATTGAAATTATGGAAAGAAAGTAAAAAAAAAGAAGTGGATTTACAACAGTTTACTGTGTTTGTAACATAACCATTTCACATTAATGTGTATTTAGTGTTATGCTTTGTTGTTTCATAAACGCTGATGCAAATATTGTATTATAGCTATTATTATAATATACACCCTCCAGGAGGTTAATAAAAAAGGAATGCTTAACCAAACTATCTCATATTTTACTTCATCTGTTTGTTACTATGGATTCTTACCAATCTTTGCACATGGCACAATATTCATTTCATTTAAGGAGACACAAGCCTTACAACCATTTATCTTTAGCTTATAAGACAGAATTCTTTGATCTACAGATCCCCCCAAACATTTAAAGGGTGTGAAGACTTGCGCAAAAAGAAACGTCTAATGCCGGTTATCTGACCTAATTTCGAATGAGGTGTAACAGAAGTGTTAGACACCACCATCTATCCCAGAAAATACGCACACAGCTTGCTACTGTCGGTAATTAGACACTAGTGTACAGTCAGGTTTTTTCTTTCATATTTCCAAGTAGAATGTTTAATAACAGCACTGACAATGAAACCAATGCATTCATTCTGTCATGTCAACATTTGAAAAAAACCATCTCTATTACAGAAAATAAACATTGTAATAAATGCAGAAAACAACAAATTGAAGCATGTGTGGCTTAACAGCTCCTCAGTGTAGGCCTAAATGTTCATGTTGCTTCATTGTTTACTAAATTATGATAACACAACCAAAAGTTCTTTTCATTTCATGTAAATGACAGAGCACCCTTGCAAGACATGGAACAATGTGTGGGCAAATTTATAATATACTGTTAACATGTCACTTGATGCGGTGAGATTCCTGATTTCACATAGAGTTTTGCATTGCATCTGGGGAACAAACCTAATGGTATGTGTGTTAAACTAAGTTGATCCGCCATTTTAAGTGATGAGCCTAGCATATTTAAACAATCATATCTCAAAAGCATTATAGAAATACAACCTGTGCTGATAGCAGTGAGTTTTTAACAGCCTGCAAGTTAAAAGTTAACTTAATTCTCTGCCTGAAGTTATTCTTAATCTGATAATTGATCATTGCTCACATACAAGTAACATCTGCTGACATTGAATCTATAGGTATCTCACCACAGTTAAAGTTGTGCACGCCCGCCTGAGAGGTCAACCCTTGTCGGAAAATAGCCCTGAAGTGACCTACAGTATTTATTAATTTGTTGAATTTTCTAAGTTATCACCATTCTTTTTTATGCTTGGATGTTGAAGGTGATGAAATAAACTGCTGATGGTCTAAACATCTTGAGGATAGAAGGTGATTTAAGGTGGTTTAGAAATCTTGGGTGAAACAAGAAGATTCAACAGCTGGCAGACGGGTTGGGAGCACTATGACAAACTTTGAGCTCAAAATCTAAACTTCTCAAGGTGGCAAAAGTTGAATGTGCTATAATAGCCCCAAGCCATCAGCTATCATATCGTGGGTAGGACATATCAGTTAAAAACTTCTATCTATGCTCTATCTGACTTGGAAAGTGATGAGTTTAGTGTGTAAGTCAATGGAGCAATTAATTGTGGTGCAACACCTAAACACACTATTAAGGTGATGACCTCACTGCTAAAACTAACCAATGGGAGCTATTATCTAAAACGTGAGCTGCTACGCATGCGCCAAGATACACGTGTCCTAAGATAGTAATATTAGTTAATGCGTCATTGTAAACTTGACCTAGTTTGACATAAATGTAGCCTTGTAACAGAGTCAAAACAATATACAACTTTTAGCTTTAGCTGCGTTTACACTCATTTGTACGAAGACTTAGAGAGGACATGGTAAAAAATATATATATTACGTACGTACGTAATATTTATTACGTACGTACGTGATAATTTTACGTTCTGTACCGAAGATAGTAAGAAGTGGCGGTACGCGGTACGTATATACATCAGGGGCGTATCCAGGATTTTCCACTAGGGGGGGGGGGGCGTCAGGCATGAATGATCGCCGTCCTGGGGGATGGGTCTAAGGGGAGGGGTGGAAAATTTTTGCTTTCGAAGAAGGGCTGAAATGCAAAATGGTGCCATATGTGATCCATTTTTCGACCTTAATAATAAGCAACATTTCCAGTAAAAATGGACACAAAATCACCGACATCTCACATAAAGGTCGTCATCAATTTTTTTTTTTTTTGCTTAACTTTTTTTTTTTTGGTGACGGCCAATAGGGGGGGCGCGCGCCTGTTGCGCCCCCCTGGATACGCCCCTGTACATTATACTGTAACACATTTGTCTACATGCAAGAAGTCAGAAGTCATTTTGTGCTGGAACTCATTCTTGGATTATTAGTCCTAGGCTAAATTAATGCATAAATAGGTCTGGCGTAAGTTAGACCTAGGCCTAATGTTAAGCTTGTGTTCATTGAATCTCACGTGGATAGGTCATGGGCTAGGCCAGTGATAAGGCCTGTGTAGTGTCTATTGCCGCTGTCGATCCAAGATGATGTTACGGCAACTCCCTGGTCGATCACTTAAACTCCCCAGCCTGTGCACATATAGCCAGGGCAGTGGCGTAGCCAGGATTTTTTCAGTGGGGGGGGCGCTGGGGGGGCTTGACCCTTTCTTGGGAGGGCGTCTTGTTACTATCTAAGCGGAGCGCCACCATGGGTTGGCGCGCAGCGTAGCGAATTTTATAGCTAAAATGGCCTCCTAGATCGTTGGAAATGACACTTCCCAGGCAATGTAAGCTGCTCTAAAGTTTTCTCAACATCCTTAAAAAAATATTTGGTTGGGGGCTGCAGCACCCAACCAAATATTTTTTGGGAAAATTCGGCCAATATGCTGAGAATTTTTCGGGCACCTACTGAAAGAAAAACCAATTGCAATGTGTTTTTGAATGGTTAAACTTATATTATCATTATTGTAACGACTTCCCCCGAAATTATAACTTAATGGAAGGGTAATAACACGGCAAATGATTGTTTGTAATTGGCATGCGATGTAATAACCGATGCATGCCTTTATGATATGTGATTGGAGATATGGAGATTCGAGACCATTCAGACCAATGATATATTTTCGCACATTTTTTTTCGACACCCAAATTCCCAGTGGGGGGCGACTGGGGGGCGACAAGCTTTCATGTGGGGCTGTCGCCCCCCCACGCCCCCCCCCCGTGGCTACGCCACTGTCCTTACTTGAAACAGGTTGCGTGATTAGTAGTATACGAAGAACTTTTCAATATGATTTCTTCCACCAAAACAGATTTGGAGAGAATTTGAATAGGTCAAGATTCTTTGTTGAAAATGATCTGTATAATTTTCTCTTGTTTACATATTAAGCAGTCTTTTTGTTTTCGGTTTCTTTCTTTCCCCCTCTCGAAGGAACTGTACTCCCGTGAAGCTCAAAGGGTTACATATCCCTACACATATTAATAATCTGTCAGTCTACTCGTGTTTGTATTGATACCTTAGCATGTAAAGGGTATTTATTTTTTTCTTGGTGGTCCTTTCGTTACTTTAAAGCTTGTCCTTCCTTCCTTCACTCCCCTCGATCCATCCCTAATTCCCTTGTAACATTTTCAAACAGAAAGAAGAAAGAAAAAAAAACGTTTTGGTTTCAAAATTGCAGATTTAAAGCACAATAGCAGACATGGATTAACTTCTACTAAAGTTTATCACCTCTCGAAAGTTTATTGGGGAAATAGCAAGTCAGAGATGAATGGTCCC
>JAIPMN010125788.1:2878-17286 GCA_020650975.1 Apostichopus californicus | reverse complement strand
TGATTCAACTCCAGAATGTATATTTTGGAACATGTGGTTGTATTTCATTAATTGTTATTTTTCACTGCAGTGAGACTGTATTACAGTATATATACCCAGTCTTTAAGTGTGTTGCTTTGTAAAAACTGATGTTTCCTTAATATCAAATATTGCAAATAGCTGATAGTTAGTCTACCAGTTGACATGGCAACTGCAGCCTGGACTCCTCTTTGCAAAGTAGGATTAGGTGTACACATCTCATATGTAAGGATTGTAAAGCAAACATCAACACTTTACATATAGCCTACAATTAATTAACAAGCATCTAAATGTTTAATAATGTAACTAATTACTCACATTCAGGTAGGGCGAGTTGGAATGGAGATGTGATTTGGTCAATATGTAGTAATTTGTCAATCTGTGAAGACGAAATGAAGAGGAAAGCTCGATGATTCTGCTAGAAAATTAGTTTGTTAATAGCTCACCTCTATCATTTGACAGTGTGTATCAAAACGTGGTTTTGATACACACTGTCAAAACCATGTGTGTTTAGATCTGCTAATTAATACTAACTGTTTAGAATATTTTATATGTATTACATTTTTAATATGAAGAGAGATTGTCACAAGGCATTATTTTGTGTAAAATTGTAACATTATATTTCAAATATGTATAATGGAAATTAGTTCATCAATTTAGGCAAACGAAGTAGAGATTTCAATAGAAATAGAAACACGACTAAACAAGAGAATTAAAAAAAAAACATATAAATAAAAGGTAAATATAAAAGGAGTCTCAGTAGTTAAGATAAGTCCAAAGTAAAACGTTATTGTTCCTTGTATTCAGTTGCTTCTATGTGTTCATTTAAACCAAATATTAAGTTACCTGCAACTGAATGTTAAGCTGGAAAAGATTCTTCTCGGACATTTCATATCTTGCTTCTATTTCCAGATTGACAGTATCTTTGATCCCTTTATTCTGAAGATGGAACTCTACCTTGTGTCTGTTCTTCAACCATAGGGATTCCATAGCAACATCCTTTAAGAGAGGAAATCAAGTGATGATTATTCATTTATAAAACTTTTGAGAGCCTTTAACATGGTGGTCAAGTTGTTCGGGCACCAGGCTTGCAATTTAAAGAATGCAGATCCCAGTACTGGTCGACTGGAATGTTACGATATGACCTTAGGCAAGGGAAATAACTTCAATTGCCTGTCTTCATCCAGGTGTAAACATTGGAAAATGCAAGGTTATTTGTAAATATAGCTGTGTCCTTGACTTTGACTGTACCCATGTCCCCAGTGGAAAAATACATGGTAAACTAATGGAATTATGCATATTGAAATATATGGGCATTGTAAAGTCATTTGAAAATGCTTTGGTATTCAGGCAAGACTATTAACTATCAACTTCATATTCTATTCAGCTCTTATAAGCTTCAACAGAATGATTATTCGTATAAGCAAAAATAAAAATAATAAGACACCATAACAGTTACACACATGACAAATTACTTATATAATCAATACATAGACACTCAATGAGGATGGAATGAAGGACTAGTCCAGAGTGAAATCAACTGTTTGGACAACTGCAGCTGGAACCATCTGACCCCTTTTCATTCATTGAATATCATAGGAAATGACAGGAGACAAGTTTAAAATTCAAAACATATGCTAACACCATCTACGTACCACGCAACTGTACATATAACTATTCTTCCAACAAATGCAAATTACTACCTGTGGAACAGGAAGTAGCTGCTTTCTTGACATGTTGCCAACAAATAAATCAGTATATTTAACGAATATAACTAACCACTTTTCTAGGATGTGGATTACACTGTGATGTGCTGGAGTTAGTGCTAACATGTAAAGTTGAAGTCATAGATTCGAGTAGAAATGACACAGGATCATGAACTATAGTTCCCTTTTGCTGGTAGATTTCTTCATGGATAAGACTCTATTAATATAAAGAAAAGAAACAATTGAATAGTACATTATTATTTATGTAATATTAATTTTAACATCAATTCACACACTGCTTAGGTGTCCTATGTATGACATTTAACCAATAACTGCTCCTCGATATGACCCTCTCTGGGGTGGCCATTCTTCGATAAATAGGGGAGCTGTTTTAAGTATCTAGTATGATGGAGTGTCTGATAGGATGCATTATCAAAGACTATTAATAGCCTGACAGCCTATGTTCTGAAATATAAATATTCGCTGTCTAGTCTTGGACACCTGGTCAAGTTGTGTTTACAAACTTGTTGTCAGTCAGTTGTCAATGACCACCAACAATAACTTATTGAACATTCAGTTTTGTTCTAGGACATCTGATCAATGTGCTTTTGACCACTGTAAAGTTCTAATTTTAACAATAAGTGACCACAGACTGTCTTAACCAGCTTATCTCACTTGACCCTTCCCTTAACTATATCTTCACAATTTGACTGTCGGAGAGGTTTGAGCCTGTAGGGCATCAAGCTAGAACTTTATCATTTCCATCGCTAAATAGCAATGGCTAACAATGTATAAACCCTGTACAATTCTGTGTATGAAAATCGTGTGTCATTCAGAATTAGGCAGACAACTGGAATCCATGAGATGATTAGCAATACCACTTGAGCTGACAAAATCAGCTACTTACTTTATGTTCCAGTGTGTCATCATTATGAAACCAAAGATGGATTGTCAATTGATCCCCCGGATCAGAAACTCTGTTTACAATCGGTAAAATACAAACACGCTTCCTCATCTTAGGTATGAAAGGGACATGAAGACCAATGAGACAGGGTTTCTGAGCTTCAACTGAAAGGTGCTGACTATTCATAGAGCAGCTGAGGTGGTTCCCTTCTAAGCTCCATTTGACAGATTTATCTGAAGAGAAATTCAGAAACAGTTTGCTAGTAAGTTTTATAACATGGTGAAAGGTAGAACACCAATCCTAAACTATACCATAGATGACTTTAAAGGAACAGTCTGGTGGTAGAAAATGCAGCACTGCATATATAAAACATCAAAATAGTACGATATCATGTTTCTAACTCTATGTATGGATGCAAGGTCACTAGATAAAACCCTCAAGATTAACATAGATTGAAGGGTATTACTTCCCTTTGGAAATGTTGCTTATTTCTCCCTTAAATGTGCAACATTTGAAATGTTTGCTCTCAAGGTACAACTAAAAGGTTTCTTGAAATGGAGATGATTTCAGATATTGACTTTCACATCACACAGAACCAGAAGGCTTAGTGATTTTCCTCCCTATATTGTGTTTGTTCTACTTAGATGGCTGCAAATATCAAGTGTGACTTTCCTTCTTGCTTTACTTTAGCAGTTATGGAGGTTTTGAAAGTTTTAAGGCTTTGACACATATTGACTTCAAATGACCTTTTAACCAGCGCAAAATACTTTAAATTTGTTTTACATGCCCCAGTGAATCCGAATAGTACATATAAAGTTCACAAAACCTTTGTTGAATCATTGTGCTTACAAATGTGTCAGACTTTGACCTCAACAGAAAAGCATGGATCCGTATTCATTTTTATATGGCACCACACACCAGTGTTAAATAACATCATTATGCACTTTTTGGCATATCATGTCAACAGATGGTACACACAAGCTCGTATACATACTTCTGTTGATAATACAAATGTTAGTGACTATACATATAATATATAATATCACTGGAGTAGAAAAACACAACACAAGACAAAAGAAAGAAACATACCTGTTTGTAATACACCAGAGTACACATCAACACCGATCTGGTTAGTTGTAGTTAATGCACAGTGTGGAATAATCAAGGTGACAGGCTTGTGTAAGGTAAGACTTTCTGGACCAAACTTCACAAAAGGGGTCAACCTTAGACTCTTGTTTGAGGAAGGTCCTTTAATGGCAGGTTCAGTAGAAACCCGCAGACTAACAATCCTTCCAGTGTGTAGTGCCCCAGCTGGTACAAGCAGAATGACACCTGCGACAAACATCTCTCCTCCACGCTGATCAAAGTATTGTTCTTGATCAAGATTTGACCCTGGGAACAAAGGAAGTCTCTCTGGAGGAGAAAAGTAATATATTTCATGTGAAAGGAAAGTATTTTGCCACTTTCGTTTAACATTAATTAATTGCATATACTGTTCCAGTTCACTTTATGAGAATAGGCTCTTCAACACAAATCAGCTTTTATTGGCTATTAGTAGATATACAATAATGAAGAATCAAAATAAACTTTACTGTGGAAGAGTGAACATAAGAAATGTTTGATGTGATAAATGGAAATAGATAAATAAGATTTTTTTTTCATTAACCGTAACAAGATTTAGGTTTATTCACGGCATCTATATTATATTTCTATTTTTCAGCTATTTGTGCGTAATATTCCTACAAAAATTAATAACAAAATCCTTTGTCTACAATGAACACTGAAACAGCCAAGGGCATGACATGTGGTCCTAGAATGTCATAGAAAATTGAAAAATTGAGAAATTAATTACATCAGGAAGACATAAATAAGACATACCAAAGTAGCTGAATATATGGGTACTTTACCATGCTCTTCCTTAGCAAGCAGCAGTAGCCGTCTTCCCAAGTCCAGCTTTCCATGAGACAATTCCAAGGCTCTTTGGACATCCAGTTTCTTGTATCCCTCTTCTATCAACATTTTGAAATTTAATGACAATTGTGGTTCCCTTTTTGACATGACTACCTGTTTCTTTGGAATTTTTACCTGAAAAAATAATGTTGAAATATTACAAATTGTTTATAAAATTCTATTTTTTTATCATCCTTTTATGAAGATAGAAAACCAATTACTGCATTTGATTTGGTTAGTAAATTTCTGCACAGACTTCCTGTACCTTTGATCTCTACAAATGTATCTTTAGGTAAGCAGAAACTGTTACAATAAGTGAAAGGAAACATTTCAGACAGACTTGCATGAGAGAAAATAGAATATTTTACACATCAGAAAGTACAGTCTGTACTAGGCCTTCTAACCTTCTACGATCTTGATATGATGCAAAGTGACTTTTTTTTTGCTTTCCACTTAAAGTGGTAAGTCTTAACAAGTTTTTACAAAGCACAAACCATTTTCTTATCATCTTTCTATCCTTCGTTTTCCTTTCCATTCTTCTCCTGTGCCGTATCAATTTACTCCAGCAATCTTGCCAGCTGATATAACCAACTGATGTAACCAACTGATTTCAGCATGGGTGAATGTACTCATACTCACTTCACACTGCATGTAATCAAATCGAGCATGAATTTAGAACATTTTATAACTCATTGAACTATTTTCTGTAAAGCTCAAGATTATGTTGTCACCTTGTAATACCTTCAACTGTGGAATATTTTATCATAAATTCAACACATTAATAGTCTAGTTTTCCAAACTTCATAAACTTCTTTTCTACTGATGGTATACTGGTGCTCATACACACTGTTCTAAAGTAATAATTCACTTACTAAACTTAATCATACTTTTAAAGCACATTTCACACTTTCCCAGATCACGCGCCCGGTCTTGCTTGATCGGTACAGCCGGCACGTGATCCGTGGTCTGATCTGCCATGAACCGGGATGTTCCATAGCTATCTGAGGCAACCCTTACCGATCCGTAGCGGCCTTCAGATCCGTGGAAAAGTATTAAACATGTTTAAAAACTTTTGAGTCTAACCAGGGATCAAAAACTCTGAAGGAGGACCCTTAGAACCCGTAGACAACCCGTAGACACTATGTAGCAACCCTATGTAGTTGACCTAGTAAGCCGTGATCACGTGATCTGTTGGTACATATAGGTACATATCTGAACATATGGCAACGGAACGTGCCAAGTATTGGTACGTATGCACTACGGATTGATACAACTTGCTATGGGTTGGAACATGTTGTGAAGGGTTGGTAATAACCCGTCATTGATACGTAACAGTCCGTAGAAAACCATATTGGAACCCGCAATGACCTTCGACCTCTATTAATATGTGTTCATTTAATGTACATCATATGAACTAAATATCATGCTATATTAATATGTGTACATTTAATGTACATCATATGAACTAAATATCACGATTGCACAAAAATCCTTGAGACAAAGAGCTCTTAATATGTTTATCATTAGACCTCTACTGTTGAACATCATAAACATTCCCTAATTTCTGAAAATACATGTTGTATTTGCAAATGGTAAACTACAAATTCACGTTAACACCACTAGATCAAACAGAATGGTCATCTTGTTGATAATAAATATATTTCTCATGACCCAAGTTAGGTAACTTGGTCATCAGTTATCTATAATTACATGCTATGTGAAGTCTAACCTCTTTCTGCTGCTGAAGTAATTCTTCCTTCTCATCCTTCAATGTCTTCAGTTTGTTCTCAGATGTATTCAATGTATGTCTGTAGTCTTTGTCTGTTGCCTTCAATGCATCTTTCAATTGCTGTCTTTCCTCATCTGTTGTCTTTAGTCTTCCAGTCAGCTGTTGTCTTTCTCCCTCTGTTGCCTTCAATGTATCTTTCAATTGTTGTATTTCCTCCTCTGTTTTATTTAGTCTTCCAGTAAGCTGTTGTTTTTCATCTTCTGATTCAGTTAGTTTGTGGTAGAGTTCCTGCCTTTTGTCTTCTAATGCCTTTAGTTGATTCTTTAGATTTTTTTTGGTAAACTTTGAATCTGAAACAAACATATCAGATGCAAACATATTTAAAGATTGTCTTCAACCCAAGAGATTTGGTTATGTAAATATACACAGTTCAATGTATTTGAATTATATATGCTTCCAGGAAAATATTGTGACAAACTTCCACGAAATTTAGTGAGCTCAAATTTTGGTCCAACTTTAGCATGTTTTTTGAGGTGACACTGCAAATCTGTCACTTTCCTTGGTTTTGATTTTGGCCCTGCTTCTGAGCAAAGTCAAACCCCTTCAATGAACCTCCAATCTATCAAAGATATTAAATTATCAATTTAAAAAGGAAAAGAAATTCCCAAATTTTACTAATCTTGTCTGAACATACCCCAGATCAAACTTTTGAGTATATCCAAAAAGACAGAGACTTATGCAAAGATTTGACTGTAATGCAAGACCTTGACATAGAACTAAACATGTAGTGTAGAATAATTACTTTCCGAACATCTAAATTGGATTCTCTTTCTGGGTTCGAAGTTCTCTACAGGCCATTGCTGTTATTGAATTTCTTGCTTACTGATTTATCACATTATTTGTATCAAATGGTATTGATGGAGGGTCTTTCTCCTATCAACAATGGGTTACTAAAGTTAAGTTAATATAATGGTATATTACCTACAATTGCATCTATTCTTTTTGTGGGCAATGCGTGTGCATGTTTTGCGATTCATAACATATTTAACTTGTTAAGCTCTCTGTTATAAACATACCTTGGGCTTCTTGGTAGACAGTCAATACCGTCATCAATTTACTCAGTCCTTTGTCAGAGCATGCTGTCATTAAATAGTTAATGTCATCAAAAGAGACCTTCCCTGCCTCTCTGAGATGGTGCACAAGAGATGAAAAGGGTGCATCACTACCAATAATGTCCTTTGATTCCTTGGCGGGAACTTTAAGGTAGTCAAGTAGCTTCTTACAGTCATCTTTTGCAACCATGAGGTTATCAAAAGTAAAGATGTCACTCTATAACAAATAGGCAGACAAAATCAAATAAATATACTGGTGGTGGTTACAGACCATTAAACAAAAAGAAGTAGAAATTTGAGTCATTGCGAGACAGCAACACATATTCATAGAAGTGATTTCTTTTAGTATGATGACGGTGTGGATATTTTGACTGTAATTTACCTGAGTTCCTTCAACTACAATACTATTTATTTATTTCAGAATAAATTAAAAGTATTAACAAGAGCCCAAGGGCACTATGGTTCCTTGCTTGTAAGGAATATTTACAAGGGAGCAGCACTGTCCTAAAATTGTTATGTGGTCCGATGAACACACACAATATTATCAATTGCCAAAAATATCACAAATCAACTGTTGGTCCTTTTGAGAAACCTGTTGAGGACCAGGTGACTGATATATGAGCAAGAGTTGGCTTTTTTTTTTTACAGAACTCACAGAATCATCCTTACTGTACTTATTAAGAATTTTAACAAAACCAAATGAAACCTTGATCTCTAATAACTACACACACAGAGGTTGCAGAGGAGACAACTTATTGACAATTTAGTTCGGAATATGGCCACGAAAATTCAAATAATCAACTTGAAAGAAACTAATACAGGTCACTGGAGGTCAACCAAAGGTCACCAAAATGCAGGTTGACTATTGGATTACAATAGCGTAACATCCAACCTTGATGGAAATATTGGTACTCAATTTATTGCAAAAATACTAGTTTTTGACACATAATTATCCTTTAGTGACCTTGGATCACATGACCGTTTTGTTTGGAAACGATCCCTTACCCCATTCACAACTACTCCCAAAATATCAATCATGTCGGACCCTGTCAATGGGAGTTATTGCTGTTTTTAATAGATTGGTTTTGGGCATCTAACTTACCTTTGGTGACCTTTGCAGGCACCAAAAACAATAGGGATCTTCCTCTTACTATTAACTATCCACCCACCAAGTTTGATCATCATACATCATTTCCGTATTGAGATATCGTGTACACAAGCCAAGCGTCACATACACACACAAACGCACACCCAGACACGCACACCAAGTTGAATGCATAGGTTTCTTGCTTTGCAAAAAGCAAGGAACCAAAAATGCCTTCAACAGGAAGCACATTGTTCCTACACTGGTTGACATGCGGTGTAAATGCTTTCTCATGCAATGGATAGCAATGATCATGTTTTATCCATGTGCATAGCAATTACATACATTACTGTGTGCTTGGTGACTGCGTATTTAGAAGATTGAGTAGGATATTGTGTATCGTCACTTACACATAGTGATGTCTTTAATATTTACTGTCACAAGTTTGACATGACTACAATGCAGACTTAATACATTACTTTCTTAGTTTAAAACTTAGAAATCGACATAATTTCAAAACAGTTAATGGTTTGCCTCCTTTTTCCTGCTTACTCCCATGTGACCTACATTATGAGTGTAGTACAGCTAAAGTGTACCTACTTGGCATTCTCAGGAATTAATCAAAAATATGTTACTTATTGTTACTTATAAGGAATGCATTACACCGAACATTCTTCATAATGGAAATCATAGGCCATCAGTGAAATGAACCACTTGAATAGAACAGACAAAGATACTGTCAACTGACTCGATGTTATTCTATTAAAAGTAAAGCCTTTACCTAGCTACAACTTTCTCTCCTCAGAAAGTCAGAAGTAATGAAAAATGATTTCAATGGCTGTGTGAATTTTGCAGTCTTTACTCTGTTGACGATGTGAAAGTAGCAACACAAGGCTAAGATCACATTTTCCCCTTCTTCAGTTTTGACTTATTTACACCTAAATAAACTGCACTACATTCCAAAATAGAAGCAAGATTGTGTCATACCAACTTACCAAGACATTAATACTGTCATCAAATCAAGTGTCATCACTACAGTATTGCTATACATGTGCACTAGTGTCAAACTAATCACTATGGCCTAAATTAAGATAAAAATATTGCCCATTGCATTGATTTGTGTCAATTGTGTTCATTTTAGTGGACTTTGACTGTCAAAATTCATGATAAAGGAACTACACTTCTTTGTCTGAGCTGTATGCTATGCAACATTCATCTCGCATAATTTTCATAGAACTTTTGGCCAAAGTTCTTCATTATATAGACACCATTGCCCAAAACAATTAGCAGCTGGTAAGCTCAGAAAATAAGTAAAAATTCTTTCCAAAGTTTGGGTGTTGCTCTATATTGCAAAATGTAACAAACACCCAATGGTCTAAATTTTTCATAAAATTTTGCACATAGTTATCCACCATTTTGACTTCCCTGTTATCAAACAAGAAATAGTTGTGTTCTAAATAAAATTCCGCATTCACCAATACCAAATTTGTAAAAATTAGCAGCTTGTAAGCTCAGAAAATAAGGAAAACTATTTTCCAAATGTTTTTTGTTGCTATTATTACAGAGGGCAACAAGCATCCAATGGACTAAAGTTTTCATTAAATTTTGCACTCACTTTCCCACCATTTTGATCTCCCTCTTAACAAACAAGTAATATTTGTGTTCTTAATAAAATTCCGTATTCACCAGTAACAGTTTTGACTATATTTGAAGTAATGAAGACTGAGAAAATAAGGAAAACCAATTTTACTTTTACATTGACAGAACGAAAAACCTTCATGAAAACCTTACCAGAATCAGCAAAGCCTAAGAAAAAAATGTCCTTATTTTTATTTAAATTTTGCGAAGCTGATCTCATAACATGTTAGAGTGTCTTCTTCTCACTTGTTCGCATTCAATGATACCCAACTTGTTGAGCTTCAATGAAAGGATTGCTTTCATAAAAGTGATAAATAGTCCTTATTTTTACCATAGGCCTATATATCCTGTATTAGTACTTACTGTGTGATATTCATATACTTCTCCAGTTGTTCGAGTAACCACAAACAATCTGTTTATGTTATTATTGATCCTGATTCTCTCGGAATCATCAGGAACTTTAAAAGAAGCCAAGATATGACCCCCAGAGATGGAAGAATGACCCCCACAAATGGAAGAATGACCCCCAGATAGAGAGTAAACAACAACTTGACCCCACTCCCCGCAACTCCATAATATAAATATTAATCCTTTCTCTTCACTGACTGTTATACTATCTGCAACTCTGTACTTTTTGTTTGTATATTCCTGTTCTATTTCTCCCTCACTATTACACATTAAAGCTCTATCATAGTATGTAGTGATAAACAGTTTATTATTACTAACTGTTATATCTCTGGGCCAGTCTCCTACTAATCCTGTTAAGATGATTATCTTCTCGATTATAAATACTCCCAAATCTAAGACAATCACCTCATTGGATGTTAAACCGACATAGACTAAACCATCTTTGGTTGTCATACAGAAGGCTGAACCGTAAGAATATCCTTGTTCGACCAGATCGCCATTACTACTATCGTACAATGCTATCGTATTCTTACAACACGTTAAAAACAGACGATCATCCAGGAAACGAACACACTGAAACATTGAACCGAACTCGGTAAATTCCTTAGAATAATACGGCACTGATGTCAATAATAACGGTTTTTCTTGAGAATCAGGATCAAATTGTATCATAAACAGATCGATAAAGCTGCTATTTGTCTTGTGATTATATCCAGTGACAGCCAAACGGCCTGTATCTAGTACGTTCATCGATGACACAGTGTAACCATCTTGCACAGTGAATCGTGGTATCGTTGTATGAGTATCCACTCTGTGTGTGTGGAAGGCAAAAAGTGAAAAGTTAGGTCAGGGTTGGAAGTTCCTATCCGTGGAAACGAAGAATTTAGAGTGAATACTTGGTCGAAGAAATGTCGATGAACAGCTCGTAGCTTGCGAAGTTACTATAGCCTAGGTTGTACTAACGGTACTATTCTGATTTATAAAAAAGCTATTGATTTATGCATGGAATTACAAAGTTGTCAACCACAATGGCAAATGCCCAGAGCAAATTAATCGACATGATAATATCAAAGATATAAGAAATGAGACGTTCAAGGCCTAATAATTAGGATATACTGGCCCATAGATCCATGAATAACCCTCTCGCGCATTAACGTGAAGAAAATACATGGCCGCATGCATTTATATATGTGGAGTAAAAAGTACTACAAATTGGAATTCCTATTAAAGTATCCTATTAAAGTCAAATGAAGCAGAACATGAAATTAATTACTATGTGTAAATGAAAATATTACTTTCTCAAAATTTCGTTTACATATAACAACACCGATTATATGCCTAGTTAATAGGCAGTTTCAATTAAATTGATGAAATTGCATAAGCTATATTTAGTATGCTTGAACACGATTTATTTATCTTCAATATTCATCGTTATCATACGCATGTACTGGTGTAACGTTCTAATTCAACTTGTCCTGTGTGTTGACTACATGCATGAAGTACATTCTAATTCATTTGCATTTAGCGCCAAAAAAAGGAGAGAGAACGCTCACATGTTAAATGGTGGCGCTATTGATAAAAGCTAACTTTGTCAAAAGGCTCCGCTAATGAAGAATGATGGCGCTATTAAAGTGAGCAAACTTGGTCTAAAGTTTTCACGAGGTGACTGAATTTTTGTCTTGAGTCCTTTGACATATTATAGTCAAAGAAAAACAAAGGATAAACTAGATTGCTAGTAATAATGTTTCTATAGCAACACAGGTTTCCAATATATTTACCTTCAAAATCTGTAAAACTCTGAAATGTTCACTTAAAGTGTCCAGAGAGCGATGACGTTGGTGCCACAGTGCAATCCTAAATCTTAATGTTAATCCATTATTTCAAAATTCTAATAACTCCACCTTAACATGTGCTTTTATCTCCATAAAAGCAAGAAAGCACTCTTGAATGACATCGAACAAGTTGTACGTGAAAAATATGCAATGTATATAACATGGCCTTGAGGCCATAAAAGTCTTCACGGTGAGTTATGTGTTGTATCTGAGAAACTGATATAATGGTCTTTGTATAAGACTAAATACGGTCCAGTCACTTCAAATGGGTCATTTCTTAAAATAAAAAGTGATATAGACATCCAACATAAGCTAAGCTTTGACATAAACCATTTGTGTTATTTCCAAGGGCGATTGATCCGATGCGGGGGATCCGAGGGGACACGTTACTCCTATTTTGTAACGAAGTACCCTGTTTCATAGATAAGAAGCCCATTTTGGACAAGTACCATACTTTGTCATTTTCTGTTATTTAAAATAAGTCCTTTTGTTGAGACATTTAGGAAAAGTGTAACATGAAGTAACATTTTGCTGATAAATTAAAGTAATCAATGGAAAGGTGCTGTATCGTTGTCGTATTAAAATAATGGAATTTGTGGCACAGAATGCAAAGAGGATCCAATTTATCGACGATTTGAGATGGCTTTGTTACCTCCTCAATGCAACGACACCGTGATGTCCTTCTACCCTTCAACACTAAATCCTTTCCCGCATTTCAGGAGTTATCTGAAGAATGAACTGCTCGGTTTATTTTCAGTATACAACATTGCCTGTATATATGACAATGTTAAGTAAACAAATAATCAATACTTTTTTTATTGCCATGTATAATTGCCAAGTATAAACACATTTCGATCTTTTGTTATTTTTTTGTAAATATTAATAATACTTACGAAGATTTTGCGCTGGCCATTTTGATATATGGTTTATTAGTTCTACGAGAATTATACTTAATGCAGCGGGAGTCCAGATCTGCAGATAAAATTAGAAATAAATTTAAGAAAGAAATATGACTTTCTAAAAAAATATAGTTCGAGGAATATCGCAATAGATACAGAGATCACCGGAACGGAATGGAGACTTTTTTTGGGTAAATGCTGTGGCCTGTTTTGATGATTAACGAGCAACATTGAATTTAATATGATGGATGAAACGATAGTTTTGGTCATCCCCGATTCTAAAATCACACTGTCTACGATCAATAAGGAATTTAACGTTACAGTTATATTTGGTTCATGCTGGATTGCGAAAAAGACGGTAAAATCGTAAGGAATTGTTGGAAATTGCGAGAACATGATAAATGCATTATACTATGGTCAAAAGTGACGATTTTCTTGTAAGAAATTTACATTTTTATCCAAAACAGGTATGTTGTACAATTTATCTATATACTTCCCTATACTAGAGTGCTGTTTATAAAAATTCAAAAATATGTTACTTTACTTACAATGACAGACGTCTGTGTTGGACAGGTGTAGATGAGGTACAGCTAATATTCTTCGAAAGGTCTTGAATATAAAATTATTCTTGATATAATTCGTTTTGTTTTTATATTGAGTCGCTGGCACGTCAACAAAGCGTGAAGTAATAACACAGATTTCAAACAGAATACCCTTTGAGATCACTTAAAAGACAACGAAATGCTATGACTTTAATTAGAGAATGAAACAAATTCTCAACTGAATATTAGATAATAAACGCTGAAGTGTGGAGCACGAAAGAGAGTTGAATGCTATAGTAAAAGAGGAGGACAGGCTTGATTTGAACTGGTATCTAGCAAATGATTGAAATAATAAATTACGCCCACTAACCCTTGACCTCTTAGATATAAACCAAATCGCGTGATGTTTGAGTCAATATTGAACTTAAAGCAGTTCGGTGAGATTTTCATTTTTTTTTCAATGTTATACTGAACCACTTTGAGTGTAATTTTGAATGTTATGACGTACTAAATTAATACATCGAATTTCCAAAACTGAAAGGAGAGAAGGGAGGGACGGAGGGGGGGGGGGGGTTCGTAAAATCAA
>JAIPMN010125606.1:670-13252 GCA_020650975.1 Apostichopus californicus | reverse complement strand
TATGTTTAATTTTCTTTGTTACTTGATTCATTCATGTGAGTCCACAGGTTAGTCGAACATGTTTTAATAAGTTCTTAATACTCACCATCCATTGACCAGATTCAAGGTTGAGGTCATAAATTTTGCCACTATCGTACGGTAACCAAGTGACTAAAATGAAAGAGGTTACAATGCCATGATTAACAAAATAAAAATAAAACATGATTATTTCACTCCCAGAAACCCCAATGACCTACACTACACTCACATAGGCCTTCAGCAATTTGTTGTGAAGAGACTGTACAAGAATCTGCTATGCCCAGCTATTTTACATAATTACATTAACATGTAGAACATGCGCAAAACAAGGCAGAAGGGCAAGTTTTTCATTATTCTCTGTTCTGTTATCGAGTGAAAATGTAACTTTCATTTATGCGGAAAGCTTTGAAACTGGATAAACCAGTTTGTGTATCATTGTTTCTTTAAACCATTTAACCTGACATTCTTTAGAAAAGCATAACATTGGATTATAGTTAGATGATATTCTCCTCTTCACTGCCATGTATCATGCAAAAGGCAAATGTTTGATGCACAGCATATGTAAGATACTGGATGTATTTCATGTAAACTCTGATCTGGAGATATTCCCAGTCTTAAATTACCCTCACTGCATCATGTAATTGTAACTGTAGAACTTCCTGAGTGTAACTAATACTAATTCAGTCTGGTTCTTAATTCCTCACCATATCTCTGTGGTGGTATATTTATATTTAGACACCAAGTGTATGTATAATTGTCTAGCAGTGACAGACACTCTGAATGCAGAAGTCAAAACAACAACATCCCAGCCAGCTGTACCAATCTCTTGAGTCTTGTATCAAGCTTATTACCGCATAGCTATGTAGCATGTATTAGAATATAAGACTACACACTTTAACCTTCCCAACCATACCATGAATGACATGTCCCTACAGGGGATTCAATCCTTAGGTAGTCGTCCTGACCTAGAACGAATCAACAGAGAGAGACTGTGGATACAACGCTTTCGCACCATTCAACCTCATGGGTTCAACATTCAGGAAGGACATGACTAACTTTTCTTCTGTCCCCCCCCTCCAACTCCCCTTGTCCCCCCTGTCACTCCTTTTCCCGTAGCTCTCTTCCACCCCCTTTTCTTTCTAAACACCTTTCTGTTTTTGTCCTTCTCAAGTTTATTCCCTACCCTGTTCCCTTAATCCAGTCTCTCTGTCCCTCTACAGTTTATCTCTAGTCTCCCTGTTGGTTTCTTTCTTTCTTCTCTCCATCCCTTGTCTACTAATCCTCTTACCTTTTCTCTTTTGTGTTCAACCCTGCTCATTAACCTGTGTGTATTCTGTGCATGTTTTTGTCCCTTCTGTTACTGTAACCTGTCATTTAGCCTCTGAAGAAGATCCTGCTAGGATCGAAATGTCAGACCAACTTACTTTTACACATTCTCTTACACAGGTTCTTTAGTGGATAAGCAGTTTGCTATCAGTTTTATTTCATTTTGAATATAAGACTAGTTAGAAGGCTTGAGGTGTTCATAATATCAGAAAATCGTCTATAAATATACATCCTTTTGCTTGATGTTTTACATATTTAATTTATTATTTTAATGATAACTTCAGGCAACTAATGATATATCAGTAATAAAATTAATGTTATTAACTACAATGATTGGATGCCTCATTAATAGTAATCAGTATCAGACCCTAAAACGTTAATGTACAAACTGTTGATATTGATCAATCGACAGAGGTTAACCTGAGCATTCACATAAAGTACCTTTCACTTTCATTGACTTCAATATTGAAGGAATGTCCTTAGCAGCAATAGACGGAGGTAACAGACAAAATAAGAACCTGTGAAATAAAGCAGAACCATGAGTCGGTCAATTGCTTGATCAAGTAAAGCATTGACAATAACACAGACGAAAAACATAACCTGTAGGTCATATATAAACAATGAGTGAAAGCTATTCATTAGAAGGAAAGTCATTCAATGATATAGCTTTTGGTTTGTGAGTCCCTTTGACTTATCTTCTTTACAATTAACTTGAACAAAGCACCACTTGATCCATATGATGGGTTTAACAACTAGGCGAAGGTAAAAAATGTGTCTGTAAATACTCAATTCCGAAACAATAAAGTTCTGTCCTGTGAGAGTATCATTCCATTTGGCATAGGTTGATAAACTGTGTAGGCATTTATGCCTATTTAAAGTGTGAAAGCATTATTTAAGTACGCATTACTAAGATACTCATTGAAATACTCACATTAGCTCTTCCAATCGCTTTGACTGTTGTGCAAACATCAATATGCCAACAACCTCTGTCTCTGTCAGTTCTCTACCCTCCTCATATGTATCTATTGATAGCTTCTTTAATGATACAGGACAGGACAATTGTAGCCCTGAACAGAGGATGGTGTTACCAACATCAGCCTTGGAGAAGGATTGTAGAAGCTCCAGATGGGAGATGGGGATCTGGAGGAAGGTAACATACGATTCCATCAACATTGAAATGATTTAGAGCTATATCAATTATTGATACGATTATAACCTACTGTGGCCAGTAACTTTCCTGAAGGTATCTCTTATTCATCTTAATACTAGCATTAATCTACTCTTGCATTATAACAATGAGGCTCAAGTTTGTTTATTGAAATGTAAAATAAATATTATCAGAAACAACATTTTTCTTCACCATTTTTAATCTGGGTTGATCCCACTTCTTTATCTCACATAATAAACAATGTATAAAAAAGACAGTAACACTAAAGTGAATGAATGCATGAGACATACTGTAACATGGGCAAAATGACTGATATGATAACCAGGATGAAATATGGACTGTTAGACTAGGAATGTAGTAAGAACATTTCTTCATAGGAATTAGTTATGTTAAACGTCATGTGTTATCATGCAAAACCACCCACCTAATGTTTTATAGATATATTGTCACTTCTGTGTGATATGAAATTTGTAAATCATCTTGTGTTATGTGTGCCACTATCTGGAGTACTCCTTGCAAAAAAACTATTATGATATGATTATCTTATGTGTATATTTAACTCGAAAGTTAGTACACTGTAAAGACCAGTTTTGTTACTAGGATTTAAAGTTTAAAAATGTTTGAGTCCGCTCAGAAAAACTTGCGTCCCTGTAGTCCTCCATGAAAACATGCACTGTAAAATAACTCAACAGGAACACATAATACCGAGCTATAATGAACCCTGAAATCACATTGGCTTGTGCGCAACAGAAGCCTATAGTGATAGGTCTATGCCATGCACAAAAAATCATCAAATGATAAACCTGTAACTATTATACACCAACAAAATGACTTTCAAAGTTCCGAAGCGAACAATTTCACTGTAGACTAGTTACCATATATGCTTACCTAGATCACACAATCCATACTACTGCATGGTAAACAACTTCCTTACAAAGCGTCTGTGAAAATGTTATAGGCTATGCATATGCTGTGAGTGTTGGAAATTCATGTTAAGTAATAGGAGTGCCTAGAGAGAACATGCAAAATAAAAGCATTGCACGTTTAACACATTTTATTGAGCCCCTTAAATTTTGTAGAAAATATAAATAGATCTCGGCGACAAAAGAACATATCCCTAAAGGCCTAGAACTACTTGCTCACAACTTTTATGAAGCCCTGTCGTAAGTTACCATTAACAGATACCCAATGCAATTTTTATTTAAAATTGAACAAAGTTTTCCCTTTCCTCAACCACCATAGGTCGGCCCAACCCCGGCCAGTTCCAACCCATTGCCCCTTACAGTATGTAAATAACTCTTCACACAATGTCCAGTAAAAACTCAAGCTTCAATAGCTGCTTTGGACGATGTATGAATGTTGCAAAAGAAAAATAAATCAGTGGGGCACAAGGTCAAAGACAGTGCGAAAAACTTTGCAACAAAGAAATTACTGCGGTATGAATGTACATTTTACTTGAACAACTCTCAATGCGGAGAGAACAAACGTACTGTGAGGTGAAAATCATTTTTCAGTATCTGAGATGTTAGCTTCCTACAAAATTCCTAACTTGTCTCAACTCATAAATTTTTGTGATCAAAACAATGATTCAAATATTTTGTGATATTGTTAAAAAAAGTTCAACCAAACTTTGTACCATGACTGCTTTTTGTCGAATGTGTTGTCAACAAGGCCTAATGTTATGATATTTGAGGGCACACATATGATAGCCTATAGCACAAACTTTGTCATTTTCTAAACGGGAAAGTAATGTCACATGTACAGTAATTGTTGTTACTTACAAAATTTGTGTTTACTACAGATGCAAGAATGTTTCCAGACAATGGGTAAGGGACTATTAGACAATCAGACAATCAGACCATGGGAAATTTGGAAAAGAACCATTTACATTTACATTTTCGCAAGAAAATTTCTTATGTAAATGTTGTTAAATCTGTATCTTGTGGTTGATTGTTATGATTGTTATGATTTATTTTCTTTAAAACCAAATTCAATCATCTGTATGATTGGTTCTCTTGAGGCATGGATTTTTCGTAAAGGAAGAAAGATTTTCCTTCAAAAATGTGTTTTGTTATACTTTGCGTAGGCCTAGTTGTGAGTGTGTGTATCCGCCGGAAGCAACTTGAAGATTTTGCATCCATGGCTAAAACATTGCGTTCTGGATGCAGAATCCTGCCTTCAAAACAATTTTGAAAGATAATGAATGAATTTATCAAATAAAATTGACTGTGAAATGCATGATACTATAGCATCTCCATAAAACATTTAATAGTATAATGGGGATGGCATATCTAGTACATAATAGGGATTTTGATATATCTATTATTAGACTACTGACTTACATCATTGTTAGATGCGTTCTTCAGTAGCTGCAAAGTACAATTCTGTTGTAAGTTACTATCTTTGGTCCAGATCTGTAACCTCTCTGAACACAGTGACTCAATAATATTGATATCATCAACCTGAAAATAAACACAAAATGAAGCAGTGTCAACTTTTACTCTCTGTTTTTACTTTTTTTTTACTATTCTAATTGTAGTATCATTGGTATTACTATAGATTCAAAGAAAATCCATTGTTATGAAAATAAGTCCAAATACTTTCAGCAAAACTTCCTTTTTATACTACCAGACTTACCACAATGTACAGAAAAGTTAAAAATACTCTCAATAGAAAAAAAACATGTCATACAGGGTTTCCTTGAGTATCTTCAGTTGCTTAATGATCTGAATTAATTAGTCATCAAAAATTTCAAATGACCAACTCATATTTTAAAATATTGTTTCCACAACCTAGATCTACACATTATATTCCCTAAGCTATGTCACGATCTCTGTCGTTGTCTAGTGGTTGTCGGCATTTACAATATTTCCAACTTGTTCTGCACTAATGGACACACACAATAACAAAACGCCCTTGCAACAAGAAAAAAATCATACCTCCCAATCACCAGAATGGAGATTCAGTCTGTAACCGTAGTCTCGCCAGTATACTATAAAGACAAGTATGTAGAAATATGTTACATTTAAAGACATTTTAGGATTTATGAAGGAGAGTAGTTAACTTTTTCACATAAATGAAACGGATACCTCTACACTAAAAATGGAACACTTAAGACCTAAATTTGAATTTGGTGCTTTTCATCCAATAAATATGGCTTGACTTAAAAAGACAAGATTTGGGTGTTTAGACTTAAAGTAATGTTCTTTAACAAATATCCTAAGTATAGGTATGATAAGTTAATAACATTGCCATTACAGTACAGAAGCTTGTACCAAAGGAATGTGTCGAGCAAAGGACAAATCATTTAGGCGGTTAACATTTACTGCCCCTGAAATCCATGTAATTCTCCTGACAAAGCAATTTATTTCGTCATATTTTCTCCTTTTGCATCATTCTTGCTTTTACCAAAGGCTTACAATCTGCTTTTTGCACTTCTTATGAAATGTTACAATGTATTGTCTCTTATATCAACTCCTTGATGACTAGATTTAATCAAATAATCAACCAATACTGACAGAATCGATAGTTACTTTTAATTTTCCTAGATATCATCTCTGCATTGATAGACTCTTGAGAGGGCGAGAGAGGCAGCAGACATTCACTGAACCTTTGAAGTAGAAAGGAAGAAACAAACCAACATGAGAGAAAGATAGCAAAACAGTCTTGCTATGAAGCAAATTCCATATAGGAAATGCTAAGGAAGTGCTTCAAAATAATTGGAAACGAAACACCTTACTGTGGACATCATTTTGCTGTTTAATATGAGCAAATGAGCCCATAACTGCAGGAAGGTGATAGTTTAATGTATGTTTAGGCTCGTCCTTAGGTCGTGCTAGAAGTCCATGAAAGGAATTGGTGTGCAGACAATCTGATAGATTGTAAAATAGACTTGTTGGTTATACAATTCCACGCAGTATGTTGTCCTACGTTTATAAGAGTAGAGGATTATCTCATACTACCACATTACTGAATAAAACTTCCAAGATTTATGAAGAAATTACACCTTGGCCTCTTTGATGATAATTATCATATCATGTACACATTTTCCCAATAATATATGAAAAATATTATTCCTTCCCAAATTCACAACTGTCATTGTACCTTTCTGTTATATAATTACCACTGTGATGGCTAGTCATACCAACATAAGACTTTATCATTTTCATGATCGTAACTCTAATATTCCGATTACAATGTATTTCTTGATGATACATCATTTCTTATACCAGTTTTGTCAGAGCTCTGTGTTTATCTCTGTTACTTTGGGAATCAGTTATTTTAATTGTAACAAGAGGGAATACTTGTAGGTACAAAGTATGATAACCAAAAAACATGAGATTCAACTTACGACAGCTCCTTAACAGACTGACAACGAAGCGCAAAACGGAAGATGTTTGTTAACTGTATCTCCGATATTGTACGTGGTTCATTTCCCTCCTTCTCTGTCTCTATGTGTATCTTTTCTACTGTCACTAAAGGACAGAGAGAGAGGCAAGATTGGAGTAAAATAGTGTATCCATCACACTCCTTGAAGGCCATGGTCAGGTGTAGGCAAGCTATGGTAATCTGTTAGAGAAATGAACAAGGTTAAAGTATTGTAATTATCCTCTAGTTAAAGAATCATGCTACTGTACATTATGAAAGGATGGAGGGTTTTATGTAATTGAGTTAGACCATACAATTACATTTTGAGGTCAAAATGACATTTCAACAGTAGAATACCATGGCAGTGAAACACTACTGCATAAAACGATTTGGACATTTACTTTAAGGTTTTTTTTTTTTTTTCAGTACAGGTGACCTAACAATTAAAAGTCAATTTATTCGAATATTTTCAAGGTTTGGATTGTCTTTGTCAAAGTGTGTTCATTTATTACTGGCAGTATGGCCACATGAAAGCAATAAATCAAGTGACACTATTGGTTGAGACATCAAGACTAAGTGTTGTTGTTTACCTTCGTAGGGTCATTGGGTCATGATTTTGGGATTCAACCTCTGAAGATATGTATTGGGAATCTGACCTCATGAATCGATTGTCATTATATAACTTTAAAGAAATGCAGCAGAAACTGGAAATATCAAAACAGGACTTGGTGGGAAATAAACCAAGCACTTCAATGCATGAGAGGGCCCAGGTTTGAATCCCAGTGGAGGCTGGAAGTTTTGCAGTTTTTTGTAGGGTATAAGAACACACTGATTATAATTCTATTGTACAATAACAGTAAAAGACCGTGACCACATGACCACAAACCTGAAGAAATATGTCTTGATTGCAGTGAAATAAAATGACCTCACCTGTTTTGCACTCGCGAATTCCAAAACTTGTAAAGTTGATCTCTGAAGTAGTTGACTGTCATCGCCATGTACGAGGACCACTTTAGAGGCCAACTTTGTGATTGCATCAACAATCTTCTCATTTTTATAGTCTTGTTCCAGCATACACATCATAGCAAACTTTTCATGTTTAAGGTTGTTTTGCAGATAATTTACAATTTTACCCGAAGCAGTTTTATTAAGACCACAGGCAAATCTGTAAACATAGTGAAGTTCAAAGGGATCCAAAAAACGGAGCAGTTCAGCTACACTCTGGCTCTCTGTTGTAGCAGAGGTTGAAGATTCTTGAGATAGATAATCAGCAATGTAGTGGGCAGCATACCACTCACAGAACAATTTGTGGTAGAATCTGACTTCAGTTTTATAGATAAATTGATCACCAGTCGGAACTTCTTCCTCGAAAAATATTCCAGTTTTAAGATACTGCTCATAAAAGTCATCCTCAAGTCGTTTTCTCAGGGAAGTACTATCCCACACAATCAGTTGGTTTCTACCGCTCAATGCCTCAAAAGCAACCTTGTTCAACTCGTCATGTTTTAAGTCCAAAGTTACCTTTTCAATTGTTTTGTTCATCAAATGACTATGGAAGCAAGCTATCACATTACGAAAGAAACTAGTAACGGATTTGAATGTCTTCAAGTCTTTGTTCTCGTGGCTCATGTGAGCAAACAAAACAAACAACAAAGGAACTTGACACAAGTCACCGAGTAGAGGGTTTCGTTGGAGTTTAAGTATTATTTCCCTGGCAGCTTGTTCGTCACCCTGTACAACTGCTTTTCGAATATATTGATCTCGGATGTCCTCGTTGAAACCTGTTAAACGGATACGATCAGTATGCGGTGCAAATTCTTTCGGCAAGTAGAAAGGCCTGGTAGTCAGAATGACGTCTATTTCCTGCAACATTTCTCTCTGAAGGATAAGAGAAATATCAGTCTCTTGATCTTCTTTATCGGGGTATTCGTCAAATCCATCCAAAATAACCAATGCACCTGAACAATTCTTTATGATTGATTCCACAATATCCTCACTCAGATCTGAGTCTCTGGGTAATATAAAACGCCGTATTGCTTGGTATATTGACTTCACCCCTCTCAGTTGTCTTAGCCGCAGGTAAATAAGTATCGGTACGTTACTTAAAGGGGATTTTGGAACTCTTTGGCACCAATCGTATGCAAGCTGTAGTGTCAGTGTTGATTTTCCATATCCGGCTTCGCCCTCTATGATTTGCCTACCACAATTCTCAGGTTTCTTTAGTAGTTCATGATGTGACTCTAAAAGTTTCCAAATTTTCTTTCCATGTGCTTGTTCAACTAACCGTTCAATGCCGCTATCAACATATACTGTATCAACACAATACATTCTGTTTCTGATGTAAGGCAGTGGTTGTACGGAGTGATAAAGTATCTCATACTTTGCCTTTAATTCCTTGATGAATTGTACCACCTCTGTAGGAAACCAGAAAAGTGTGATTAGTAACAATCTTATTTTATATCATGAACAAAGTCAATAATTAAAATGGTCAGAAGAAAGTTTTTTTTTTTTTTAAGTTGGAATGTCATTATAGGCAGCTGCTCAACCAAATTTACTGTAGAAAACAATGTCTTGATATATTAATTTAATTGTTAGACGTTAGATTCGTTCTCAAACTAAATAGCTATTTGAACAGCTGCGGTAATTGCAAAGAGACAAACGATTTCAACATTTGGCAAAGTTGTGTACAAACGAAATTTTTTCTTTGCCCAGACCATTCGGGAGTCATCATTGTGTCATAATTGTTATCTGTAGTGGGGTGGGACACATTCTAATGTAATCAGAATGTTCATATCTTATTTTCAGAAATCATAAATACTGAAATACAAAAGGACCCGTGAAATTATTGTGTCATTAATTAATCACCATTTGGTAAAGTTAACTGTAACATGAATATGATATGACAGCAACAAATTCACTGGAATCAGTTACATTATTATACATTATCATTTGTAGAGGATATGTATGTTGAAATTTATTTTAATTTATGCGTGGTATTTAACAGTATCTTAAAGCAATTGAAGGTATTGTTTGCAGCATTCACTGCACTCAGCTTGCAATAACTTGTACATCAGACTTACCAGGTGTTCGGTCAGTCATGGGCAACATCTAAACAAGAGGGAATGATACTTTCAAACATATTATCAATAAAACTATAAATTTGTAGTCACTATTTGCAAATAATTTGATGATGTTATTAACATGTTCTATCAAATAGGATACAAGTTAACATAATATGTTCGATGAAGCTAAGTAACCGTAGGTTGTACCTTAGGGAACACGTCCAAAATACGTACGTTCATTTGCGTGCTGCTGAGTTTGAACTCGTTCAAATGCATGTCTAAATCCACCCTTGAACGATGTTGAACGCATCCGAACGGACCGCTAAAAGGGTCACCGTTCCGCTGCGTTCGTTTGTTAGGTGAAGAATTTAATCCGCTTAGTTACACAAAAGTGATGCATAACAAAGGGAACAAAGCAACATTATTTCCGTTCGCAAGCGTTCGGAAGCGTTCGTTTGCATCCGCAACACTTCTGTTAAGTAGTAAAGCTTTTCTTTGACAATATTTTCTCCGTTCTGAGGCATCTATTTGCGTTCGTTTGCATGCAGTACCGTTCTGCAGCGTTTGGCTTCGTTCAAACGTGTTTAAATTCATTCTGTTTTGTTCGCGCAGAGGTTCGTATAAAAACGTAAAAGTACAACTTGAGTATAATCTAGTTGAAAAAAAAATACCGTGTAGACACCTCGTATATTATTTAAAAAAAATGATCACTACATGCCAGTTACAAGGGTTATTTCTGTGACCCAATTAGCCGAGGGTGAGCGTAACTTGAAAATGAAAACCGTTCTACTTCCATGCATGCAACTGTTACACTAACTTCATTGTTCGATCACTGATACATGCTCGCAAATTCCCGCGATGACAAGTCTTTCACCGGCAGGAAAGAAAATGGCCCAGTAAAGCGTTAGAAACATAAAATCATCAAACTGATAACTACAGCGTGTATCGTGATCGTTCATGGAACGACCCTAGACAGGTTCATTGGCCGCTTTCATTCAATTAACATTATGACGGTTTCGTTTCGTAATTGACTTTGTACAGCCGTAATATAAGTTAGGCTACCCATTACTTGTACAGTAAAAGTAACGTTACAAGGAATTCCCCTTCTAGAAGAAGTTTTGTGTGCAAGTAGTATACCAAATATGCAAAAATATTTGCAAAGAACTTGTTGCGGACTAGGATCCAATCAAATCAGCACAGTACATCTTGTGATTGTCTCTGTGAACAAAATCATAGAAGTAAGCTTGCAGTTAGTGCTACGTATACTGCTGCGCAACAAGCTGCGTCAATTTGAGCCGTATATTTTAGCAAAATAATTTTGGGCGCGAATTTTCTGCAGATAAATTTTCTGTTATAAAAACTGATATGGTTGAAAGAGGGAGTTGGTTGAAGACGTAAAACCCGCGCCAACATCGTGGATCTTGGCCGTAGTCATGTAATTTTAACTACAGTAGCTTTGGGTTGGGCGATATTTGTTTTTTAACGTCACGATAAATAGTTCAAAAATTATTTCGATAATTACGATAATATTTCCTTGTAGTTTTTAGGTGTGTTCGCGAACACACTTAAAACAACTGCCGGTTTCCCACCGGTGTTTTCGCGCAGCGAACACACCTAGCACGCGTTGCGTGCGAGCATAATGGCGTGGGGTCCTGGGGCCCGCCTTAGGGCCCCGGTGGGGTCAAGGGGTGGAACCCCTTTTGGGGGTCAAGGGGCGAAGGCCCCCGGAAAAATTTAGTATTTTTGCGTGTCTGGCGATAAAAAATTCGCAGTTGAGGATTCAAAATACTGACAACTTTTTGAATTTAAATTGTCACGAAACTGATAAAAATTTTAAAATGACAAGTTAGTGTAGCTATATTATGTGATAAAATGAAAAGAGATTTAATTTGTCTTACAATCTTTAAAAAGTTTAACTTACAAAACTTCCGATATTATGAAACAAACTACGTTCGGCAAAGCCCCGTTTCTAGACTGCCTAACAATGACCAGCGTGCACTATACGTACATCAGTTTCAACTGCAGTGTTTAACCCTACCTAAATATCACGGTAGGCTACATGTGCTCCCAGGTACCTTGCCAAACAACCCCCCTGTCTTACACCTGTTTTTTAACATTTTTGGCACGTTTCCAAAAAACTTTTCATGGAGTAAACTATTTTGGCTCCACTCTAGAATAAATTAGGTCAGTCAGTAAAGGATCGGTAAAGTTATGCGAAATATTATCTTAGACGTTCAAGAAAAGTAGGTAAATATCCCCGTAAGTAAAACACACCTCAAGCCAACTGACTCCTCCGCATGAACAAAACAATCTATTCCCAATGATACACGAGGCACAGTCTATACCATACAGACATAGCACGATATCAAGGCCCCAATAGCTACAGTATGGCCATATTTATGAAAGTAAACCTTGTAATCCAATGTTTTAGGCCACTTGGCATGATTAACTAAATGCTAAATATTGTTTCCATGTCCTTGTATTAAAAGTCAACTTCGCAAAATACAATTTGTTGTGTTTTTGTTGTTACGTGAGATCCGTAACCGACGAAGTGTTTAGGCTATTTACTATACACTTTACTATGGTAGGATATTAATTTTTCCTTTTTTTGGAAATTCTAGAAAATACTTTCTTCCCCCC
>JAIPMN010125548.1:0-10851 GCA_020650975.1 Apostichopus californicus | reverse complement strand
GTGTCATGGGGTGTGTAACTATATAGTAAAAACAGTGATACTCTCGGCTGCGTATAACGGGAGGTCGTGTCACATTTGTGTTAATTACGACTTACTCAGACACCGACACTTGATGAATAAATAACATCATCTCGGTCAGATTTGTAGCCTTAGATCAAGTATAATATCCGTTGTTTATAATAAACACGTGATACTGTAATGTACCGTTATAATGTCGGTTAGGGTTTGTTTGTATGTTTTCAAGCCTTCCTATCTATATCTTGTCACATCTCTCCTATAAAGTGTTTCTATGTTGCTTTAATGATGTTAATACTGACATGATGTATGTGTCTGTTGTATTGTATTACACTGTCTGTAGATTTCATCAGACTCTAACTCACACTGTGTAATCACAAATACGTACGGAAAATAAACATATTTACCTGGTCTCTATCACATTGAAAAAGAATACATCAAGCTACTTTAATCCACATTATTACAGCATATGGTGAGCCTGATGTGGGAAACTAATAAAAAAGACCAATCGATGTCGTTTCATGGTATCATGACGTCACCAGGTTACCGAAACTGTTCACGCATTCCCGTAACCGTATTAATATAACATGCTGGGTTGTTAGTTAAACAAGTAAACACAATCCTATTCAATAGTGGAAGTTAAAAAGGTTTACTCTCAAAACAGTGTCGTATTATAAACGCGAAGTGTACGTCATATGTATAATAACTTACGTCATGACTCGATGCTATCTGTAGTAGCTGTACTGTAGACCTCTGTAGTAGCTTGCTGTCATCTTTTTTGATGTAAACAATTTTAGAGCAGAGCTTCCTAACGGTCTCCTTGATATCATCAACGCCACCAGATTTCTCCAGGATACAGAGGATTGCAAACTTATCGCCATCCTTCCTGCTCTTCAAGTAGTCAATGATTTTACTTCCAGCTGAACCGTTGATTCCACAGGCGAATCGGTAAAAGTACTGGAGGTCAAACGGATCCAGGTATCTGAGAGCACGTGATAGTTCAGCTGGAGTCTTGGCCTCAGAAACTACATCTATGAGGACGTATGAGGCATACCATTCACAGAATAGTTTATGATAAAACCTGACCATGATCTTCATCTGTCCGTCTGTAGCATCAAAGACTGATTCTTCTACTAAAATACCTATTGCCAAATAATGTGCATATAATGCTTGACCAAGTCGTTCACACATGACATCTCTGTCCCACAGAATCTGTTGTTGTGCTTTGTTGAGTCCCTTAAAGGCTATTTGACAGAGTTCTTCATAATGAGTCTCGAATCTAATCATGTATGGGTAAGTGTTTACATCCAAGGATTTGTTCTTCTGGTGATCGTGGAAACATTTGATCATGTACGAGAAGAAGTCAGTGAGAGTGTTAAACTTTTGAAAAATATCACTTTCATGAGTCATGTGAGAAAACATGACGAAAAAGAGAGGAACCTGACAGAGGTCATCTAGGAGGGCATTCTCTTTAAGAGCTCGTTTGATTTGATCAACTGCAGCTTCGTCGTTTGGTCCGGTTACAGCTTTACGGATGTACTCATCTCGAGAGATCTCATCAAACCCAGTTAACTTTACTCTCTTCGTCTTTGATTTTGAATAGTCCTTTGGTAGATATCTGGTTGTCAAGGTAACATCCACATCCTGTAGTTTCGTGAACCTGATGATTTGTCCTACGTCCAGTATAATCACAGTCGAAGAAAATGATTCCATTATTTTATTAATGTCAATTCTTCGAATACGAGGTTCCTTAGACAATAGGAACATTTTGATAGCTCGATCTATTTTCTTAATGTTACCCATCTGCCGTAACTTGAGAACGATCAGATTCTCTACCCCATAGAGGGGGGAATCTTTAACCCCATTACACCAATCATATGCCAGTTGCAGGGTCAGAGTTGATTTACCATACCCAGGTTCACCCTCTAATATACGTCTGGTTGTTCTCAGCTCAGAATCAGTAAATATATTCTTGTATGATTTTAACCGTCTCCATGATTCATCCGGTCCAAGGAATCTTCCGTCCCCAGCGAGTACCTGTATACCGCCCTCGACAAATACCCTGTCTACACAGAAGAGTCTGTCTTTAATGTAAGGAACGGGTTGTACAGCGTCATACTGCTCTTTGTAAATATCCTTCAGGGCAGCAAGGTAAATTTTCGTCATTTCTAAAATAATAATGATAACATACAGTGACATTAAACTATAAATAATCAATTGAGCGGCACACATCGTTTTGATTTCATTTGACTAGATTGAGAAAACAATATTTCCGAGATAGCACGACTCGCAGCGTGAGAATGAAACATGGACGGGCAATTTCTTAGTGAAATGTTATTAACTTGTCACAGAATCTAAATATGGACAAATACAAATATAATATCAGCATTTAAATATTAAGATGGTTGAACTAACATGAAATGGTTGAACAATAAAACATTTACTTCCACATATATCTTAGAATTAACAGTTATCCGGTGCTTAACAAAGAACGCAGGTAAAGTCTTACTTAAATTATCAGTACTTCCTCGGTTTGAACGAAACTATCTCACCAGACGAATTATGACGTTATAATTAAACTACGAATATAAAACAATTCATATCATCAATGGATATCTAAATATATTGCCAATGTCGGAAAGGATTGTCTTATCAACAAATTAGCTATGTGACGTCAGTGGTTTCTACATAAGTGTTGACTGTGCAGTGACCTTTATAACATAGTATTTGCAAGCTGATAAACCCACCTGCGATAAATGACGAAAAGAGGAAGAACTTACTACTATATTATAATAACCGATTCATTATCACCGATGAGGGTTTAAGGAGCTTGAAGATAATGATGTTTATTTCTCGGATCCCCTTCAATGTGTATGTATTAATAACAGGACAAAAACTTGATAATACTGACCCTCCATACTGAGTGATTGAGTCTCTGGTGACGTCACTGGAGGAGAAACATAAGGAGGAGGAGGAGGAGAAGGAGGTGGAGGAGAAGGAGGTCGATGAGTGCGTCTACTACTGTGGCCAGTCCGTTTTGCTGCCGGACTTTTCGATTTTCCGAGAAAATTACCCATATTGCACCATTGATATGTGATCTAGTATAATAAATGAATAAAGAAATTAAAACGAATAAATCAACTAAAAAAACTCAATTAATCAACTTGATTCAACCCTTGGATTGGTCAGAACAATTGGGATTTAATCATGTTATTAAATATATGTTTATCTCTTCTCTCAGTGTTACATCATTTACATAATTGATGAAGAAAATAAATTAGGAGGGAATAATTATTATGGGAGGAAATAGTTTAGCGCCCTTCAATAACTAATCAAATAATAACGCAATTTAATATATGTTTATCATTACTTCAATGTTTGTAATCTTTCACAATTACACCCGTCAAAGAACCTTTAACGAGCAGTAACTACACTAGAACAACTATCGATTCACGCATTTTTTATTTGAAAGGAATACAATGTAGACTAGTGAGACTCTTCCCATAAATGGCCCTTCCCCTCCCTCTCACATTCCCAACCGGTCATGTAGCTAACAGTATTAATTAGGAGGGAGGATCGAAAGAGGAAAGCAAATTGACCAACTCCCAAATGAGTATTTGAAGGAAGAAAGGAAAAATAGTACTGCATTGAATAAAAACATTTCGTTATCTTGTCTAACAGAGTAGCACACTATACCTTGGAAAATTGACTAAAATGCACACAAGTACTTTATTTTCTTACTTGCTTTTCAGTAGGCTAAAGCCGTAAATATGATTGTAATTTTTAATGCAGGTAAAAAGCTGCGTGAGATTTCTTCAGATACAGCCGCATTTTTACCAGGTACAGCTGGTTACGCCCCCATATAGAACAAACAAGCGACAACAGTTGTTTGGCAAAAGTCAAATTCCAGACACTTATAAAGATTGTCACATGACAATCCTCACCAATAAGGACGAGTTCTCAAAACGAAACTTTACTTTGGAATATCACAAAAGGTAATATACCAAAGTTCACTGTTTACACAGTAATATAGTATATAGACAGGTGGGTACCATAACACTGACGTATCACTGCAGGACACTGGAGAATAAACTGTGTACAGAAACTAAAAATAGTATATTACTTAGACTCGAAGGCTGACCTGTGTCACATTGTCACATTGTCACATTTTATTCACATTCTGTATTATTACTACTGTTGAATATATCGAGATGGAAAAGATAATTATAAAAAGAATTTACATAGCGCTTCATAGTAAACGAGCAAAAGTGAAAGCAATTGAATGTTCATTCTACTGATTTGTACATGTTTCTGATCCGCAAGTTGTAAATGCTGATTGCTGAAGTATGTATACTTACGTGACATAAATCCCGAGTAGAAATAATTACTACCTTTAATCCATTACCGGGACAAAATTGTGGCCCAAGTTTGGACATGTTACAGCCAAGGACGCGTATGTTTAAACAGGTTAAGTCTCATGGAAATACAAAGATTTCTTAGACATCAAGTATGTGTACTGTGGAGTCAAAAGGCTCCATATCGGACATGAAAATAGGTAATTTAAAAAAAAATGACAAACTGATTAAAGCAAAGTTAATAGTTTAAGAATGAAAGATTAAATAAAAGTGAAAGCTACAACAGTAAATGTTATCGCCGTAAAACCCGTTTAGAGTATGTTTTGCTGACGTTCATGACAAGTTTTCTCATTTAATATCACTTTAATAAACCATAATAGAACCATTAATGTTGGTTGGTATTTAAATTTGAGGGCTATATAGTGCTTTTTGATGTATTACGGAAGATTCGAAAGCTTTGGTTGATATTATGTGAGTTATCAATATAAAACACATTAATTCCTTACATTTACTTGGATCACATACTGCTGTTCATTTGGTTTGCGTTAAGAGGATCGAGATCAGATCTTATAATGATATTTTGTTTCATTCTATATCTAATATATGATACCAAAATTGCATTGTTTAATTTAAACCGTGTACCATGGACGTTATGTCAATGATACAGATAAGGTACAAATACATATATCACGCACTGGCAGCATGATCACCTCTGACCCAAACAGTCGACTGATTGTACCATTGTTATAATTTTACCAGGTTTACATTATTCAAACTAACCTTACAGGGAATAATTTGTAATATCATATCAATAAGGACGAATGAACCCAATGAGTTAGACATTAAGCTGCATATTGATATTAGGCCTACGTCAAAACATAGAAAGATCTATAGAGTACGATTTTATTTTACAACTTTATGTTAATGAGATAATCACGTGATACTTAATGGGACATTGCAATATACTTGAGTAATGTAACATCGCATACTGACTGAAAATATCACTCATCAATCATTATTTAGATCTGTTATTGTCTTTTATCCTGGTGTTGTAGACTGGTACAAGATTGCGGAAGAGGACAGGTTTAACAGGGAGTGGGTGGGGGGGGGGGTGTAGGAAGCATAGCCCCACCTACCATTCTCAGTTCGGGAAAAGGGTTGGGTAGGAGTATTATTAAATTCAACCGCGAATACTTAGACCCCCCCCCCTCCACACACACTCACAAACATTCCCAAATACACATGACACACCAGTAGTATTTATTAGCAAAACCTTGCATTAAGCGACAATCATAAACCTAATTTAAATATTTATTTTTATGTTACGTGCCTCAGAATGCGAACTTTATATTCATTTTCTAGAGGAGCACGCACCCAATGCCCGTTATCAGAGAGTCGGCCTCGATGAAGCCAACGCACCAGTTTTCATTTAGAACTTCCTTCATCTGCCTCCTGCATTCTCGATAATATAATTTACCATCTACCATCTTTGAAATCCTTTGCACGCCACTGCTACAAGCTAGCTTGTCTCCACCAACAGGCAACGTTAATTAAGTACATGTAAATTTAATGTATGATATCGTACATTCATGCATCAAGCCAGTGGCAAAGTAACTACACACATGTTAAGCTGTTAATATAGTTCATTAGATATGGGAGTATACGGTATAGCTACAGGGCTAAGAAATAAACTGCAGTGGTAAAATAAAACTATATGTACGTTTTCTGCAATAAGTATAGTCTGAATATTTATGATGTAACATATACAATGTCATGAAATGTTTACTTCAACGTTATCTTACCTTCAGTTAGACGAAACTTGTTACTTTCTACGTCTGTCTTGTGGTCTAATAATATGTTACTTTGAGAGGAAACATCATGTCTCCTTCCATGTTGGATCACAGCGAGAGTAATGTACACGGCCCGTCATTCCTGTTATGAGGATAACGCAGTATGATTTATGCAGAACACAACATACTACGATAGGACTTTGGTTAATTGTTCTTACTTGTCTATGGAATCGCAAACTTTCTGTTTAAAAGTAAACATTATACCCTGCACAAGATAACAACAGGTATTTCTATGCCTGGTATCAGTTGTGAATATGTTGGTTTGTTTTCTGTATAATGCTATGGTGTCATGATAAAATGACATGTAATTTACATATGGAAAATAAATTTCTTTCTTTCGACAAGGAAATACATTGTCTTGGGTTGTGTTATTCCAATACAAGTTACATGTAGGTTTGGGTACTTTGTCAGCTTGGTGACTGATTTTATTTCAAACTATAATCACTCGATTCAACTATATTTGTTCCCCTTTATATATATGATGCCTTTGATGTAATTTCATGAATGTCTTTGATTTAAAGGGACAATAACCCGACGATTATCTGTACCTTATCGAACAGATCGTTATGAAATACATCGCCCTAAAACAACTAAGAAAAAATAGTGTTCCGATTGGTACTGGGAGATGTCCTCTAGTTTGAAAGTCGAATCTGGACGCTCTCATTTGTAACCCCAACCACACCTATTTTTTGATATCACATTGCCACTAGAATATGACGCCTTTTACTTTATATACATTTTTTGTTGCAATATTGTCTTTATAAAATGTTCACCGGGTTGACACTGAAAACCAATGTCATCCTTTGTTCATGTGCACAGCTTGAATTGATATTTTAGTTCAGTATTTGCAAAATTCCATACAGAAATAAATCAAGAAAACATTTTAAGATGATATCATATTTAAACTTGATCAAGTCCTCTGCCTTAAGTGTAGATGAACATTACTCCTTGACATCTCCCAAATACAGTACAGTTGTTCTAATATGTGTTTGGAGAAGTTGTTATGTTCATGTGCACAGCTTGAATTGATATTTTAGTTCAGTATTTACAAAATTCCATACAGAAATAAATCAAGAAAACATTTTAAGATGATATCATATTTAAACTTGATCAAGTCCTCTGCCTTAAGTGTAGATGAACATTACTCCTTAACATCTCCCAAATGCAACACAGTTGCTCTTGTTTATTTTTATCACTAAGACCGATGATGATGCTGGGTGTGTCTCTCCTTTAAGTTGATTTAATCTCGTAAACTACACGGGTAGGTAGATTAGTTAGGGTCATATTAGATTAACAGTCTGATAAATAACTGTACAATTATAAAGTAATGCTAGGCTTTTATATTTGTAGTATATTTATTCATTATTAAAGCTAAGTGTTAGATAGTTAAATATAGAAGGCACGTGCCAAAAGTCCTCTCGAACGAAGAAATAAACATATTACAATATATTTTGCAGTACTTTTTTTTTTAATCGAATGGTTATTGACCTACATATCAAACATGCCATGTTGATGTGAATATCATATGTTACTGTAAGTCGTAGAGAGAAATAGTATAATTATTAGGTTTCAATAGTATTATCTATTCAAATAGAAAAATATAAGATGTACAATACTTCAATATTGCTTGATGTAATCGAGTTCTTATGTAGGATTGTAGACACAAGCATCAGCAGTAACATTTTACTTTATAACTTATGTTATATAGTGATATCGTTTTGAAAAATGGTTTTACCATAACCTCAAGACATATCAAAGTAATGCATAATCACATGACAAGTTCATCCGGATTCGACCAAATGACTTTCAGTATATTTTGCTCACGTGCTTTACAATCAGTTAACAGTTATCGTCAGAAACATAGAGAAAGTTATTTATTCCTGATCTGATCCATAAGTTACCGTATTTGTAGCGATAACGATTAACATTAATCAGAGTGGCACACAGGAGTACTGTGTGTTATTTCGCATTGTAATCAGGTTATGCTTTGAAGTTGTTCAAACTGTTTTTACATTTATTTAAGAGACAACACTCACCTTGATTAAACAATTTTCTACGTTTTTCAGTTATTTCTGAGAATGTATAATATTTACATAAATTAATCCATTTTGGTATTTATACTACTTTTTTATTACTATTAATAATACTATATATGTATGTCGTTACTGCATACTATCAAATGGGATCATATATCAACGCGTTACTTGGTTTTCCGACTGTTTTAAAATTGGCTCTTCTTCAGCTGAAATGTAGCATTACTACCTTGAACTTATATTAGTAACACATATAGAGAGAAAGAATATCATGCACCAGTTCCGCGATGACCTTTAGTCCATACAAAATCAACTATCAGACAATAAATGGACTCATCGATTACATTATTTTCTTTCATTATATTTTCACTCGCTATCGTCACCATGTATGTTCTGCGATACTATGTGAATGACGCAGAATTGCAATGAATACTTTAAACTGGCTATTAATATTACAACTAATCAAACAAGGAATGTAATGTTTTTCTTCTTCACCTAAGCTAATTTTAATATTTTGGTCAGTAATAAAAAGACAAACATACAAGATCAATGTTTGGTCGCAAACTAGGCGAATACCGTAGCTCAACCATCAATGCGATAACATATTGTATTCACTTATGTTTGTTAGCATGTGCTGTCTTATTTCCATCGTTATTGTTCACGTTAAAATCATATATATTTCAATTTATTTTGTCATATTTACGTTTATACATCAACATAGTTACAAAGTTCCTTCACATATATTCAGCAGTCCATACAGTATATATATACACTGCTGAGAAATACACTATAGTAGTTTCACTATGTAGATATACTGTGGGTAGATGTTCTACAATTTTTAGTCTGAAATAACTTTTGTAGCTAAACGCAAATATCACATAATGTCTCTCAACGTAATCTTACCTTCGTTTAGGCTAGACTTGTTGATCTCTCCTTGTGACTTGCGGTCTAATAGTATGTTACTTTACGTGGAAATGTCTTGTCTCCTCCCATTTCTGGCTCCCAGAGAGAGTAGTGCGCGCGAACAGTCAATCCTGTCATGAATATAACTTAGTATGATTCAAGCATAGAGCGTAATATACCACGGTAGGACTTTGGTTTATAGTATTTGCTTATCTATGGAAATATATGCAAACTTTCTGTTTAAAAGTAAACAACAGACCATGCACAATATAACAACTTACTGGCGTTTGTGTAATTATAGATAATTATGAGAAGTTTTCTTGTCACGTCATGTGTTTTAATTTCTTTACAATCATACAAAATTGTGTGAGAGGTACCAATGAAAAATGCATCGTAAAGAATTCATGGAAGAAAACCATTATTATTTCGGCGCTAAGGTTATCAAATGTTCTTCTGGGTATGTGATCCCAGTACAGCAGCTTAACGTATATTTTAGGACACTTTATCAGATTGGTGATCGATACAGTATCAAACTGTAATCTTACGTTCCAATGAACAAAATGGCAATGATTTGCTTTTTGAAACGTTTGATTTAAGTTCACCAATGTTTTGGATTCATCTTGTTGTTAATTTAGTAAGTGTATTTAACATGATGATATTGATCTAACTTTTATTAAATAATTGAAAATATTTCTAAAGCTTGCATGACTTATTTTATTTTGTTTTTATTGAAGTTATCATTTTGTGCACACGTGCTGTACGATGAATTTTTAGTTTCGTCACAAACGCGACGATTTATTTTTAACCTGAAAACACTTAGTTACTATATTTTACGTAAACGATTAATACGTCTTATACCGGATGCTTTATCGCACTGTAAGCATGCTGTGATTTGAAATCATTTAAAATAGGCTAGAAATGTTGCCTTAACTGAAAATTACCAACTGAGATCGGGTACAGCAGAATGCGTCACTCTACATCGTGGGGATACAATACAGAAATTATGTCATACTATACAAATCATGGCGCGCCTTTGAAAATGGTACGTTATCTTTAGCAGCTCACGCAATTGCGTTTATGATATCAAAGTTCATATTGGTATTAGCTCAGCGAGTAGCTTAACTACAAACCCTGGATAAGTAACTTAGCCATTTGTCTTTTCACACTGATAACGGGAAGACTTTCTGACAACCTACATTACCAATGTTTTTTTTTTAAATAATGGTTGAAAGGCTTATCGGATTTGAATATCGAAATCACGTCATGTCACATGACTCAAAATGATCAACGCATGAATTTAAGAAATGAATGGAACGTATAGAATAAAATAGATAGTGAAAAACAGAACATAATTGTTCAAAATTGAAAGACATGTAGCAATATGATTAAATCAAACAGAAAAAGATCGTTCATCGTTACCAATTTTTCAAACTCTGGAGGTATCTTACATAGTATCTGCTCGTATTGCCATGTGCGGAAGTATGATGTTATAATAAAGTATAATATACATGTAATTCACATGTTCACATATGTTATATCATGAATCAGGTTAAATATCTCTCCTACAGCGTTGCGGAAACTAAAGCTGTATGTCGCTGTAGCTCAGAGCAAATATTCCTCTAGCTTTCTTTCCGTAGGAATTGCTCCATCTTTATCACAAACGTACCCAGTTGAGCTTGATTCTAGTATATATGT